>QVNW01000161.1:0-70733 GCA_014825475.1 Pseudomyrmex flavicornis | reverse complement strand
TATGCGATATATATCGATATGCGATATATATCGATATGCGATATATATCGATATGCGATATATATCGATATGCGATATATATCGATATGGGATATATATATCGATATGCGATATTATGATGTTTGCATAGAAAAATCTTATTCTTGCTCAAAACGTTACTTAGTATAGTAGTACTACGTACTATTGGAACTCTCGTGACGAATACAAGAAGTTCTACTCTAAGAAAAAGAATCCCGCGATACAACCTCGCTTGTCAAAAATGAGTGTGTTTCTAGAATTTTTTAACGCGCAAAGATATAACGTTTATTTTTGTTCTTCCTTTCTTTCTTCTTATTCACTTTTAATTATTATAATATCAATAAATAATAAATGAGAAAAAAAGAATTCTTTTGTGACATCTTTCCGAAAAATATTATTTCACTGTTTTATCATTTTTATAATAAATGAATGACCTAATAACTGTTAATAATAGCCATTTAAGTTTTCAATAGAAATTGTAGAGATTTACAAACTGATACATCGTCGAGTCTGCTTATATCAGCAGAAACGATAAACAAATGTATGTGTAAAACAACATGAGTCTGAGAGTAAACAGTTGATGAGAGAATATCTACAATCAAGATGTATTTCGCTTTACCGCAAAATTCTCGGATTTATACTTTTATATTTTTTTAAGCGCGTGTTCTCTTGTATTCATTTTTTTCGAGCTCTCCAGCTTCCGTCGTTATCCTTCGCCTCTCCTCTCATTCGCGACACCAAACGTAACATCTCGCTATTTGGTATTCGAATTGCCGTCCCGGCATCAGTCAAGATTTCTTGCACGTATATCGCCAGGTATTCACCTCACTGATATTCAGCACCAAATATCGTCCGTACTTTTTTATGCAAAACGGTAAGTTTTATCGAACCGCAGGAAGCGAGGTTTGGCTGGCACGTAGGGACAAGTCCGAACACGTACATTGCCTTCGGAAAATGTGTAAACAGAAAATATTATTCGTCATGCATCGTGCCGAGTGTTTCTATATATTTTTCTTGGGTAACACGTATATTTGAATGTATTTTTAGTGGTCGAGAGCATAAGTTATTATTGTTATTATGTGCATCTGTTGACGGCTACGCAATTCTTACGTAATTCTTTATTTACGCGACCTGTCAACAGTGCAACTCGAATTCTTTTGTGATGTTTTTTAATCTACACGCAGATTGAAACGCACGTAGTGCTGTATCGTGTAAATATGAGATACTCAAATCTCCGAGCAACGCCAATGGAAACCTGAGTATGCATGTAATACATCGCGTGCGACACCGAGCACGAAATCCTCGCATCAGCGTATATATAACTTTCGCTGCGATCTGTCACGTTAACATATGTGTTTCTGCGTATCATCGTTGCAAGGATAAGGCGTGTTTGTTCGGGATAAAGCGTAACCAACGTAAAACCGCATCTAGAATGTCATAGAACTGCACTGTATCTCTCTCTCTTTCTCTCTCTTTTTCTCTCTTTTTCCCTGTTTTTTTATTTGTAAAGTATTAAATCAGTTTGCAACTGAAGTTTTGATCCGAATTGTTAATCGAACTAATCAGATGTCAGTTTTAATACATAAACCGAATAATCTAAATAAATCGATTTTTCGACTTTATTTTTCGGTTCAGTTTTTTTGACGATTTTCAGTTATCGAAAATAATCGTGCAAATAGGAAGAAAGAGTGTTTTCGAGACACCTTGTGTAAAAGTGGGATATATAAACGCGAGTTACAATAGAATTTTTTAAGCGGTGCTCGTATAAAAATTTGCTCAGTATTAAAAAGGACAAGGTATTACGTTAATCTAGATAAACGACACATTGTTCCATATCACCAAAGTACATTACTAGCGTATTACTAAATCCTGCACTTGGTAAAAATAAAGGAAACTCGTCGTACATCTTCCTTTACAGCCGCGGTTTTTCTTTCTTGTTTGAACGTATTAAGTTATAAATTATCTATGTAGTGCTCCGGTAGTCTGGGGTTGCATCAACGAGAAATATTCTTTCGAGATAAGAGGATGTGAAACATGGAAGCGCACTTAACGGATAGCGATTATATTTATATACTTTCTTTGTGCAACTTATTCGCGTGCAATCTATCTACTTTCAATGCTGTAAGAGTATATTCATGACATGATGAATATTGTCACGATGAAAATTGTTACCGTTATAACACAAGTCGTGAACAATAACCGGCTCATTTATATAATTCGCTTTCAGAGACATGTTTTAGGTGTTTTTGTAAGAGGTGTCATTGAGATACAAGTTGACTGTTGTAACAATGATTGTTGTCAAGTCAAACAAATCATATAGCTTTATCTTATTATCACAAGGATCGTGTTGTCACCACGTACGTCATCATGTATCGACGCGTATCAAAATGCAAATTTCTACACTGAAACTAGATTGTACAACGAGACAAAGCAATTTGAATTTACTTTTTGCTTTTGAAATCTGACAACAATTGAATGTTTGTTTAATTGCTTACAATCAGAAGTATTTTTTTTTTCAAGAATGATGCTCAATGTGATCAGAGCGTTTTCACTGTTTAAAAAGTATCAAAGAACATTTTAATTACACTTCTGCAATTTTATATAAATTGAAGATTGATGACATTTATTATTATGATAAGACAATACGATAGCAGATGATATCAACTGCCATTTTTAATTAAAACCATTCGACTGTAACTGCCTTTAGCTTCTCCTAATAAAACAAAATATTGCTGCTTATTGTTTACATTGTCAAATATTTCTCGGCGACACCGCGAGTGAAAGAACGGAGACGAAGAGGATTCAGCAGAAGAAGATAGTTTTAATTTGTGAGCAAGAGCAGAGCGGCAACTGCCGTCTTATTGGCAACTATATTGGGTTTCTCTATTGCTATGATCAAGGCCAGACCAGGCGGTAGCCACAGTTCTGGGCAAGCACGATCGATTGCTTTCTTTATCCTACACAGAGGATCCTCGGGATCCTTATTCCGTCGGGACTCGCTTTCTTGTTGCTCGCGATAGCTCGCAATAACGTAGAAAAATAAAGCATTGGCATTTCTCCTGATACAATCTCTCTCATACTTTGAAAAGGCAGAAAAGTTTCTCACTCTTATTCCCATTAGACTGTACTTACTCGTACTTCGTTTTCAGAGAAAGCCAGTATATCTCTAAAAAAGTTAGACGCGTGTGTATATGTGCGTGGATTAGTTTCTCCTAAAAGGCGTCTTAAATTATAAAATTTTAATTTATTAACGATATAAAAGTGCGTGTAATAGCACAGATAAATATTAGAACTATTCCACGTGTTTAAATTCTCAAGTATATAATCGCGCTTTATTACTTAAATGCCAGATAATATATTTAAGATTCTAGAAAATAGATATAATTGAGAAACACATAATTTAACAGTCTCAATTGAATTTGAATTTTTTTCGAACGCATTTAGAAATGTTACATATTCTCCGCTCCGTCAGTCCTTTGTGTAATCACCATTTAGTCAAAGAAGAGTGATGTGTACGCTCCGACGCTGTGTGCTCATCACGTTATTGGAATAAGTAAACCGTATTTACAGAAAGTTCTGCCGTAATCCCGTCATCTCGACGAGCTTTTATACAATTCAGCACGCTCGAAAGCACGCCGGGAATTTATGTTTCGTAATGAGCCGGCGAATTTGCGATTAGTGTTAGAGGAAGTCGTCGGTGCGGTTTATTATCCCGACGTGCTCTTTATCGGAAAACCGCGATCGCTTGCTCTCGACGTGTCGCTGGCACTCGAGAGCACTTAGTTATCACAGCGATTCGTTTTCATGCGCCCGCTCAACGCCAAACTCCCCCCCGTTTCTGCCGAAGCTCGATAATACCGCAACAAGCCTTTCAACTCGATTCTCCGTCGCGCCGCTTCAAAGAGCCGCACTCGATTCACTTTTCCGCCACCGCTGTCGATCGATATACCACTCCCTAGGTGGTCGCCTCTGCCCGAGAGAGATCGTTTCGTCGAGATTGTGGACGATTCGGGTGGTACCGGGAACAATGCTTAAGTGGCTGTTATCGCGTTTGAGCACAAGCCACAGGGCGTTCCTGACCCATTTCCGGGGGAAGGTCCTGCGGGATGCAATAATGTCGTCTCCTCCGCGAGAGAGCACGTATCCTCGATTCTGCGCCGGCGAACGGCGCACTGTAATGAGAATTACGTTGTGCATTATCGTAAACGTAGCCGCTGCCCGAACATCCCCGAGGTAATTATCCGCAGTTGGAGAGGGCTCGGACAAGTAGCCGATGTTCTTCGGCACGAGCGCACCCGATAATCGGAAGTATCTCATATGCGTGCAATTTCATCTATTATCGTAGCTTCTCCGAGCTATAACAACGCGTGTATTTATTTGCGATACTTATCGTTGTAATTGCATCGAACGCGCGAACCAGTAGATAGTAAATAGAAGTTTTAGATATTGGCGTGCTCTAACACACGGCAAAAATATGAATTTACATAGAGTTGGTACAACTTTTTTTAATCTTGAAAACTTAAAGGGTGCTTTTAACACTCCGATTTAACTTGCGGTATCTGTTGTGCCTACGTAACACTCCCGCGAGAAATCTATTTCATTTCGTGCACGAATTAAATAATCGTAAAAAGAGCAAGTACGTCTTATCATTTTGTGTTACACTATCGTGTTGAAACGCCAGTTTAAACGCCAGTTTCATTACGAACGCAAAATGTTAGCGGATTAAAACGAATTAAATCACATAGTAAACAAGACACGCTACAATAAACAGCTTTACATGATTTGTTTGGGATAAATAAAAGGTTTTTTTTTTTCTACGTCAAAATGAAGAATATACGCGTGTGATGTAAAATCGTGTTTAGCAATAATTAAATAAACTATAAATCAACTTGCGAGAAAGGAAGAGAAAGATATTATAGACAGATGAGGGTCTAATACGCATTCTCTGCTCGTTCCCTCCCATCTCTACCCCCGAGGCAAACTTCTTCGCTTTTCTTTCTTCCGAACTTTCTCTCGCTTCCAGAAGAGTAGGAGGAGTGAGATACGCGCGCTGGCGGTTACAGACAGAACGAAGTACGAAACGAGTTCGAAGCTCGTTAACATGAGAAAGCACGCGGGATTGGCAAAAATGTCGTTTCTTCCGACCAAGAGAACAACGGGAAAATTACGTCCAGCCATTTAACTGCGACGTTTGCTTTCAACGCCGTCCCGCCGCCAACAACAAAAGGCGGGCGGAATATAAGCAGGCCTTTTATTCCTCTCGTGGATTTATGAATATTTGCGGAATAAAAGTATACCCGAGAGAGAGAGAGAGAGCGATATATATCGCTTTGTAAAACGGCCGCCGACACGTCGCTGCAATAGTTGCATCGTCGCTGTTCGCGCCGCATGCCATGCATCGAAGCGCACCGGCAACGATAGCCGAAGTCTACAACGGTCCGCAGACTATACACCGTCGTAGAAATTGGATGCAGGGATATAAATCCAGTCTATCCCCGCGCTATTATTTCCCTTTACATCGAAACATCTCTGAAATTGGTTCGACGCACATAGAGCGTAACTAACGCTCTTCTTGCGCCGCTGTCACCGCGTGGCGCGCGTTATTTTTTTTTCGCATAGTCGCCGGAAACTCAATCGAACTAGATTAACGATAAATTCGGAAGTATGTAAAAATATAATGACGTATTTATTGGCGTTTGCCAGTCACAAGAAGATCGTTATCAGGAATAGAAAATATGAAGCATATTAAGCAATCCAATATATATTTAATATATAATTAATTGCATTTATAGCTTTTCAATCAATTATTCATAATAATCGCACTTTTGTATTTTTAATAAAAACACTTCGATCAATACGGGAAAGAGAAATAATATTTTTAATATAAGATATTTATATATATATAAGAAGATCGAAATTCGAGTTTGTACAAAAAAACTGTCGTTCTCCTTAATGATGTCACGTAATTAGAAATTTCGAGGAGTTCATATAATTCGCATCAGCAATGTTCGTAGCATTTGAAATTCGGTCGACGCTACCGTCGGCTACCTTCCGCGAACTTTCGAATAACATTCCTAAACGTGAGTGCATAATAGCGGTGTAAATGCTCTCGCACACGGAAATGTCACTGTAATAGCCAACTGAAATTCCGAGTAAGCGCGCGAGCGACAGTCCGGCAGAGTCCGCTTTGAAAACTTTATATAACGTATATATGTGTTTATATAGATACATATGTACAAATATAAATCTTTCAATATGTACAAATATAAATCTCAATATCGAAAATTGAAATTTTTTGTAAGGATTTCAGTTGAGCCGTGTACAAAAATTAGAAATTAATAAGTCACAATTTTATCATACATTTATTTTGATTTTTTTAGTTGCTAGTGCGCGCTGAATGACATTAGCGAGCATTTCTCGCGACACAAAATCGATGATTTGAGAGAGACATTTATCATTCATCGCATTACGATTTATATTTGCGCGAGAAACATCGAGACTACTTTCGCGTATAAAGAAACGTCATTGTTACGTGCGCGAAATTTTTTTCCAGCTCTTCTTTTCTTAAACGAGTTCTATCGCTTAATACATGATAAGAATTTATCAAAACCGATCGCGGATCCAATTTCTGTAATTCCGTAGTTGGTTCCGCGATTCTTTAGCGTAGTAGACGGAATTATTTAAAATTTCCGGAAGGAAAGTTTCTCGAGAATAAGAATAGAAAGAGAGAGGTAAAAGAAAGAAAGAGACTGGAATAAAAATCGCCAGAATAATACCGAGAGATCTGTGAAACTGGGTCGTATAAATATAATACTCTCTCGAAGTGTTGTAATATCGAGATATCTTGCTCTCTTGTCTGTCCTTTGTGACGACTCTATCGAGAAAGTAGGATGTGATAAAACTACTCTTTGTGTGCAGCATGGAATCTTTCTATTTTATCACAAGAAGCTCGGATCATAAGACTATCCGCGAATTCGAATAGTAGCCACGAGAAATGTTTCTTTCTTCCCTTTTTCTTTCTAAAAGTTCTTTTGTAAAATATCAGAAAACAGGAAAATAATATTTTTTAGACGTAGAATTGAGTACAGATAAAATCATGTTAATAAAGTCTAACATATATCTGTCAATACACTATTTATCTTTTACTTTCAAAAAAATGAAAGAATATATATCAAAATGTTTAGAATTTTTTAAATTATATGTTACATATTTCTGAATAAATTTGTAATATACAATAAATTTGTAATACAATAGTGTAATAAACATTGTCACTCTTTATTTCAGCTGTTTTATTCTTCTTTTTGTCAATGTCAGTTACATGTCTAATTTACAAACCTCAGTGAAAATTCACTTTTAACGCGCACTTTACTTACACAGCGTGCTTTATAAAACGGTTCTCGAGCATTTTCAGCGAACAATTTGAAAAAGACTAATTTTATAACCGCGGGCCAAAAGCAGAGAGGTTGTGTCGCGGATAAAATTATCTACTCTCCGAGATACACGAATAATGCCATTCGCTTCGTGTAAGACGAACCGCCATTTATTAGCAGCGTTGCATTCTTAAGCTCTCCGAGTAACTCGATGCCGGCACGTAGAAGTCTCGAAATGAACTCGCTCGCTTTATCCGTTGCTGCCGTTCCGAGTCGTTTCGAGAAACTGGAAATATGTCTTTTCTCGTCGTATACGCGAAATTGCGACATTGAACGCTATTTTTATTGCACCAAACTACATGTCGCAATTAAAAGATTTGAGGCAATAACATGTTAAAAGCCATTATATTGAAAAATCTGATAAAACTTTTATCTCAGCTACTCATTATTATCACAGTTTCAGTATTGCAATAGCTTACCGCTATTATCATAAGTAACTGTGTTACATATATATATAATATGCATTTAAAAATGAAATATATTTATAATATATATTGTATATATATATATATATATATATATATATATATATATAATATATTTTATCAGTAAAATGATCTCAGTAACTATTATAAAATATTAACAACGCGATACGCTTCAATTGATTATAAATTATGCGAAGCCGTTCGATTATATCATTCAAGGAAAATCGATAATATCGAATGAAACTGCTTTTTCCCGTCTCTCGAGTTTCTATCTTGTATTAAATTATCGATGGCATATAAATGCGAAAGAACATATTGCAATTATACATCTTCCGTTACTCCAAAGAAGCAATTAATATTCCGCAGGTTTGCGCACTAAATGAGCGCGCGATCATCGCGGTCCGCCTTTGAATTTTGGTTTATTTATACGGTATCTGTTAAGTAATTGACTAGATTAATTAATCGAGTGCGCGGTCAGCAGCGATAACCTGCTCTCTGACGTAGCGCGTGCGGACCGGTGTTCGAATATGATCGCCGGTGCGTTGTCGGTTCACAAGGGACGCCGCAGGCCCAACATGATTAAATGGGAGAAAGCAATTTTGCGAAAATCACGATTTGGTTGATTCGTGCGTCACGCGGAACCCGCCGTGTAATCCGCGGTTATCCGGCACACTTAGTTTTTTCGTGTAATCCGTGCAATTATACCAGATCTCCGGGCGAATACCGAAAATTCCTCGCGGCCTGTGGAAATGAGAGAGAGTACAATGGAAAAGTTTAAGTGGCAAGCCGACGGCTCGTTAGCCGGAGCGGAATGCGCAAACAGAAAGTACTGTGAAAGCTTTTATTGAAAATGCTGGTTACCTGTAATTGGATGTAAGCATCATTCGCCGTATAACTTTATCCATGTACTCCTCTGAAAGTATTTAAATGCGCGCGGCAAAAGTTCACGGTGCACTTCGGTACGCACGAAGTACCGAATGCTTTGAGCAAAATTAAAAGAAAAAATACATATATAGCGACGAAAATAAACTCCCACTTATCACAAAATCTCAGACGCTAAATATATATTTATATTCACACAGTGGATATATTTGCATGAGATTTTTAAAATCCAGTCTAAATTCTCTTAGACAGAAGTAATGTTTTAGATTGTGTAAACATATTCCTTGAGAAAACAAATTTTCGAAAGATAACATTACAGAGAGATGAAATTATGTACAGAGAAAATATTCCGCATATCTACTACGTCGGTATTGTACCGCAGCTGCAAATTCTTGCTACATTACTGATGTTTTCAAACGTTCCGTTCTCTAACAAAGGTATTGATATTATCTGTACAAACTCGGTCCTGGAAAGATATATAATTATTTCATTTCGATCGAGATCGAGTTTCGTAACACGAAGCTCCGTGTAATTCGGCTTTCTTGCGGCAGCAACCGCGCGCTCACGAAGTTCCGGCAACAAGTTACAACCTTCGACTTCTAGTCCGCCAACTTTAACGGCGAAGAACTCGAGACGCGCCAACGTGTCAGACGCCATAGGCGTTCGGCCTGATTCATAGTTGACCTCCCGCGGCTTGTAAAGGAGATTACCTGCCGTTAATCTAAGAAGCTGATCATCGCGCATGCAAGCATCGTGTAATTAACAGCGGCGCAAATCTTCCGATGCTCGTATACTCGTCTATTTTGCAGAGCGAGGGACTGCGGTCAGCAATTTGTCTCCGCGATGCAGCATACACACAATTGTAGCAACAATCTACATTGCATGCAGTTGCTTTGATTTGATTGGTGACCAACTTGTCGGTCTAATGTGACAGTAAATAAATGGACGGAAAAATTAGAAGAGACGGCTGTAGAGAGAAAAGAAACGACAGCGTGTTGCCGCGCTTGTTCTTGCAAGAAAAGACGGAAGAAACGCGATAGACGCGCGTCAGAGGGTGCACACCCTCGCCGCCTCACGTGTTATGGCGAAAGGGCGGAAAGGCGCGACGGGATATAGAGTGGGCTCGCCCGGGCGCGACACGGCCACCCCCTTTATCAAAGGCCTTGGCACTCTGCCACGTCGCACCGCATAATGAAGCAGCACGTTGGGCTTCGGTTATACTGGCGCCAGTGCCCGTGTTTTGCCTCCCGGAGGATAGTTTATTGTGCCGCGCACTCCCGGCGACGGGTTCTCTCTACTGTCTCTCTTTCCAGACCGGCAGTTCTGCTAGCCTTGTCATGTACGATATTCGCACTCGGTATTAAGGCCGCTTAACGCGGCGAACTCTCTTTTGGCGCGCAGCGTGTGTAGACGGAACGATATCCGTATTATCGAACGTAATCCAGAAGATACGCAGTAACAACCGCACGGCGTATTATATGGCGTAAAATAGATCAGTGATTTCTCGCTGGCTTTTAATCGCGTTCTCTTATAAGATTTACTATGTAACTTAATGATTCTCGCGCTTTATAAAGTGATTACTCAATGAAGTTATATAAATTTTGAGAGTAGATTACTCAGATTTCGTTTACAAGAACGCGGGCGCGTTTACTTTAAGGAACTACTATCCAAAATTATATAAATATTTCGGTCTTAATTCAAAATAACATATTTAAAAAAATGATATCTGATTTTGCGCTATTTTATTTGAACCTTTCTCAATTTTCGATTTGCAATAAATCATCATTTGTATATTTAATTTATAACTCAAAAATCACGCTTTTCCATTTAAACGCAACTGCCATTTGGTTTAATATCATATAAGTATTTTAGATTAAATATATTGATTTTTCTTGTTGCTCGATTTAATATGTTGAATCTTCTTTTATTTACTTGTGAGATAGAATTAAAACCGACCCAATTTCTAAATAAGAAAACGTAGTCATTTTCTATAATCAACATGTAATAACACAATATCTTTTGCATTATAAATTATACAACACGACATGTGTATGTGTGTGCGATACGTACCGCGTGATATATGCGATTCCAATTGGTTTAGATTGGTGGAAATGACGTTCGCAACTATTGCGGGAACATCACAACTTTCCCGAACAAAGATAGACGTTAATGTCCGTTTATCCGCTAATCGTCGGGACAGCAACGGAGTGTCATGGTTTGTTAGACCACAGCCATATCCGCTTTGTATTCGAGAGTGTGGTTATCGGAGGAACCGTAGAGAGACGGCATAACGAGAGGGTTATTATCTCCGCTGCTTAATTTATATAAGTAATAAACTCATGACGCCATTATTGGCTTTGTGGCTACATAAGCGCGATAGATGTATGTATGAGAGCATTCATAAGCAACAAGACTCGAAATTTCGATGGTTTCTGCTCTGCGTGTGAGCAACATCATATCAGGAAGAATTAATGCAAATAGCAATTTGCAATGTAAAGCACGTGGAAACACGCACGTGCAGACATGTGTAGAACACTAACGAAGTAATAAGAAATTGACACAATATTGCATTTCTTTTTTTACTCGTATTAGATGAGTGAAAGTAAGAATAAAAAAAATAAAAATATTAAAATAAATAAGATATAAACAAGATATTAATTCCCAAACACATACATTTATCGAGATTATAATAAATAAATAAAATCTTTTTTGCGTAAAAGTATCGCAGTGATACTTGAAATGTTAACCGTTTCAATATTTCATGAGACGAGATTTACATTTACTCGAGACGAGAGATCGCTCTCTTCTCTAAAATGAGCGTAATGCATTGTTAAAAAATTAGCTCGGAAGGCAAACAGGAGAAAAACAAGCAGATCTTGAATAAATCTGATACTTTCATCCAAAAGCGAGCGACTTGACTCGCACAGTTGCCTCGGTAATATACCAGAGGCATATTTTGACAACGTGGGGTTGCTGCCGTGGATTCGCGAAAACGTAACCGTTTACCTTGGCGGCCTAAATTATGCAGTTTAGTCTCGACTATCGTCCGCACCCACGACGTTCGTTCGTAGCACCGTAATGTGAATTTAACCGGAACTTTGCAGACGATCTAATTAAAGAGTAAGAGACCGAAAGTACGACTCCGCGCCTGTTTTCAGTATTTAAATGAATATTTACGGCGCGGACGGATAGCGCCCATTTATTCGCGCGAAATGTTTACTTTTTGATGTGCAAATCTGCCGCGATTGAGATGTATTGTTGATAAATCTTTTTCTAGAAAACAGAGAGCGAAAACACGAAATGGATTCACTTATCAGTGACGTTAATCTTATAGTTTCTGATCTTTACCAAACATTTGTGACATAAAACCGAGAGACTCTAAAGTGAGAAATTGCTCGGCACTTTATATACGGACCAAAAAAAAAAAACGATACATGGAACGGGATCTTTATGAGAGTAATGGTGCAACGATAAGGCGTCTCCGGCTTCGTCCCCTGAACATCGGATAATCGGCACATAAAGCTCGGTTTAATGCTATCTTTAAGGCTCGATCGATTATCCACCACGTAGAGCAGTAATATCACGCTCCATTTCCGAAAGTTCGATCTTTGTTATCAAAACTCGAAGTACGTATCCAATGCGATACGGCCGGTCGTCGCGAAAGCATACCGATAAATCTACGAGAAAATCCCAAATAGACAGTAAAAGACGGGGCAGGTAATACCGCGCAGAATAAACAACGGATTTGTACATATAACTCCAAATTGATATCATAATGGGAAAGGTACGAGTAGATAAATGAAATTTTGCGTTGGAAGTTCTATGACAGATAGTCTCGCATTTCCTGGAGGAAAATACCTTTTAAAATTGAATATCAGACTGTGAAGTCTCTTTTCGCTTTGCTACACCATCTTACTGAAAATGCATTCGTCGTACGGAAGAATAAGAATTCGCCGAGCTTTTCTTCCTCGGTCGTGAAAATATAAATTAAAGTGCTATTAGTCACGAAACAAAATGATTCATAGCCGAAGGAAAGTTATATCGCGGAACTCTGCCGTTTCGGAACGAAAACAGAAACTCGCGCGAGAAATCTGCCTCGGTAAAAATCTCGCGGAAGCCGGCAACAACTTTTATACATTCGGTCTGTGTGCGAGCGAAAATTAGAATTTATAAACGCAAACTCTATATATGTGTGTGTGTGTGTGTGTGTATGCACATATAATGTATTATATATACTTGGCGCACGCCGCTCGGTTCGATTTTCTGTCACAGGGAAGACAGAATAATGAAAAAAAAAAAGTAAACGGATGCGACGTTATATCTATTCTTTCAAATTACTGTCGCGCCTTACGACGCGGATTGTACAACAACACGCCGAAATGCATACGCATGTAGCAGGAATCCTCTGATCCACTTTCTTCGCGAAGTGTCGTAAAGCCGCGCATTCCAGTACACGACGCTACGTCGCGCGAAGACGATGCGCGCCTTATTCTGCATCGGGAACACTTGCAGGAAAAGAAGCAGAGGACGCGAGAGAAGAAGCGTTATCTGCTTTCAGCAACAAAGTTTTCGTGCTCGCAACGTATTTTTCTGTTTGGGTTATATAACCTCACACGCGGTCGAATGTTTCGCGGAGATTACCTGTCAGAATACGTATTTCCCACCGGCGAGTAAATTTCTCTTCGGAGCGGGCCGTGAAAATGTTTCAATGTGGCAGGACGGTCACATTTAGAAGCTGAGCGCATTATTCTTCGTCTACCGCATAATCTTTTTTGTCCCTTTAATTTGATGTCAGCACACAAAACTACACAGTATAGCGACACTGTACATAAAAGACGTTGAGCGTAGAAATTGGACGAACGAGTGCAATGTATAATATTCAGTGAGAAATCGAAAGTACAACTGTGCATGTTTCATTGTCAAGATTTTATTGTAAGGATTAAGTCGAGGATTAAGGCAGTAGGCGAACAGAATTACGCGTGAAGTGATTGCACAACTGTAAATATATTATAATAAATTGAACACTTTATGGCTGAACAATGGTACGCGGTTATAAATCGGTTAGGTCGATCGGCTGCTCGCAAGCGATTGCTTGCGTTCGGCACAAGCAAGGTAATCGGGCAAATTCGGCAAGTCCGAAAGCTTGCGAACGGTGTTTACCCTCTAAGAGAGCGTGTTATGTTAACGCGCGTGTATAGTCTTTCAGGAATATTCTAGAATATTCCTTACATTATCGCCGAACATCTTCGCGATGCCGATTGGTTTCTTTTCGCGGCTCTCATCGAACCTTGTTTGGATTGAGTTATATTATTACGAGACTCGTGGAAACAATACCACGCGAGCGCGAATAGACAAGAGCCGACACGTTTATTCCGACGTGAAAGAGAGCAGAGACAGATCCATCACGGGCGGAAAGTAGTTCGGATTGGCTTAGAGTTAGTTATCACGGATGATGCATACTAATTGCATGTATCAAACTAACGGATATCAATTTTCGCGAACTCGAAACTTCTGTTTGTATAGGGTTCGCTCGGAATTCATTAATTTAACCTTGATAACACATCAGGCGCAATTAAGTCGTACAGACGGTTTAACTTATTGTTATGAATAATTCATTCATTTGGTGAATAATTCATAGATCGTGCTCAATGCTATAAATTGAAAATCTGAATCGAATGTATTTCCGAAAATGTGCATATGTGCCGTGAATTCGGCCGGAATTAAACATAATTGGTTGAAAACCAAATTATGATTGATATATATCAACAAAAAACGAGTAATTAACTATCGTTAAATGTATCGTTACGAGGTAGCAAATTCGCGCTTGATATGTTGATGTCGCATTTCTTGAATGTAACAAAACATATATAAATACATGAAGTCTAATAGTATGCCTAATATAAAAAATTATAATATTTATCCATATCCAAGTGAATTTCTCTATATTCTCGACAAACCGAACCGTGGTTCGTATGTATTTGTTAAGTCCGGTTAGGGTTAGGTCAGGTTGAAATAATAGAAAACAAACAGAGAAAGTGTGCAGTATAAAAGCACACTTGAATAAAACATGGTTTTCCACGTGAATAAAAAATGCGGGAAAACTACTTCTACACAAACTACTTCTATACAAACTAAAAACCATGTGATATCTATGATACAAGAGACAACGGTAAATATAAATATTACTGTTCTATATATAATACTCATACACGATATCGTAGAATATATTCCGACTTACGATCAGATCGTAAGAAATAGCGGAGCAGTCGTAGCAATCGTGATTCAAGAAATAAACGAACTGGTTTTCAAAAAGGAGAGTAATCGCATGCCATTGCTCTCGGGAAATACCTTCCATCGTGTTCAAAGCGAAAAACCGTGGCAAAATAACGAGAGCTCTTTCAGCGAAACGAAGTAACTCATTATGGCATACGGTTTGTTATTTTTATTTGCACAAATCTTCAATCTAGCGAGTTTCCAACGAAACGCACTCTGAACGGTTCCTGCGATATGTGGAAAATTTTACACGAAAAGTGTGATTAAAATAAATTTGTTCTCCCTTTTTCTCAGATCTTAGTGAATATTAAATTTTAATTATTGTAAGATAAAGAGAGACACACTTTTGCGCATTTTGTGTAACGCACACATAGAAAATTGATACAAAAATCATTTTATAATATTATAGAAAATGGCAAGTTTGCGAATGCAAAAGTTTTGGTAGAATTTATGATAGCAAAATAAATCGAGTAATTTTATTAAAACTAAGCAATTTTATTATCATTTTACCTTACAAGTAATTCCCATTGTTTTGTATTATTTTTTGCTGTGGTATTTGATAAAATGAATGAATCGTTTTTAATAAAATTACTTGATCTATTTTTCTATCACGAAATCTATCAAAAACTTCTGCACTGACTCAATATACACATTTGCTGTAAGGTTTTATCGCTTAGCAGTGCCGTACCGTTCGAAAGTGCTCGAGGAAAAATTCTATAACGAAAGTCATTATCGCCTTTGACTTTTCTTAGAAGGTGCTTTTGCCGAGAAAATAAACTTTAGCGTTCGATAAAATCTTCGATTGAATCACGCGATTTTTTTCAAGTCACATTTAGAACAAAGGAAATTAGAAGTTAGAAAATCATAATTATCTAAAAATGAAGTCAAGAAACCTCTAGATAACTTCTAGAAAATTTGCTGTTTTGCAAAACTGCTTTTCAGTATCATACTGATCTATCGATTAACAAAAAAACAAAAAAGAAAAAAGAGGAATTTTACGGAAATAACGGATTTCTCTTTGACAAGCAAAATTAACGTGTAATTATCGAACCAGCATGATTGCACGTTTGTCGATGCTCCGTGAAATGTAAACTCATTAACAATATGTACAAATGTGACATACATAAGTCTTGACTATTGAAGATGTATGTGTAGATAGCAGTGATTTATTTGATTATGTACAAGCGCAAAAACGTCCAGTTATCGGTATACCGATTATAATGTCTCCGTGGTCCTTGTCCGGGATATCAGCGACGCTTATTCCGATATCAACTGATCTCGATATCACACGTGAAAGGATAATATCGACGAGAGTATGGAGAGCGCGCACACATCATTACGAGTTATCAGCAACCATTCGTCAGTATTCCCAGGCATCTTTGGTCGTTCAATATCGGCTTGGCGGGTGTTAATTGTACCCGCGTGCGATCTGTATATACTGCGTCATCCCCGTGCACACAATAATTTACGCATAATTGGTACAATTTGGATAACTCGTGGTGTATCAAATTATACCGTGTAAACACACGCGAAAACCCATCTGCGCGTGCATAGTCTGTACATATCGATAATTACGTATTCGTACATATTAAATGAGGTTGTGCGCGCGCGCGCACACACGTGCGAGCAGATTCGACAGTTTCGACAAAGTACTAAGAGGTGTCTAGACGGAGAATATGCATACGCGCCGTAACATGTCCCGGACTGCTTGAAGATCGTTTACATTCTAATGTAAATATTGTATGTGCACAATATATGCACGTAGACCGAAAATCCGTGCCCGGGAATCCCCTGGGTGAGATTAGCTATGCGCTATGCGGAGAGCTGAACAAATTTGTGGGCGGTGGGCCGAGGCCGAGGTGTCCGTTTTCACGGTTAATTTTATTGCACGGCATAAAATGAGTAACCAAATGACACTTGACTCTCCGAATGATATTTAACGAAAAAAGAGATAGCGGTCATGAAAAGTTTAGAAGACAAACTTACGTAGAAAAATTGCGCAAGAGAAAAGTTTCTTTCGTATATTCTTTACAATGTCGATAAAAGCTGAATTTTTTATTTTGAGAGTAAAACGAGAAAATGTCTTCTCGCGCGTGCGAGTATGTGTGACATTCTTAAATAAATAATCAAGATTCTCTACGCATGCATCATTTACATCGTAGGAAGAACGCCTTGTGATTGTTAAAAGAATACTTAACCACATCGTAAAAGCTTTGCTCGCTATAATGGAAAGCATGAAAGGCTCTCTCTTTTGCAAAGTGGTGAAATGCAATAATGGCGATCTCGCGTATCGTCCCGATGTGTTTTTGTCGTCGCTACATCGCGAAAACAACCGATTTCAAGACGTAATACGTTTAATCATCAAGAAGTGCTCGACGACCCACTTTCTATACGTCACTTACTGTCCATTCTTATGTTTCCCCTCTTCTCCCAATCTTTTCGAGACGTTGCCAACGCTTTAGCAAAGAACGCAGAAATATCTCGCGAGTTGTGAAGAAAATGACGAGAATAAGAAACCGCGTTGCGCTCTTCTCTCTCATTGAGAAATCTACTAGCGAGTCTCCCGGACAATCCAACGGAGTCAGTATGCTACGACGGACGCTCGACGGCAACTGCTTTTGTGCTCAGGCGAATATTGGGAGCTCTGAAGGAAAAGAGTAAGAGAGAAAGAGAGAGAGAGAGAGAGAGAGAGAGAGAGAAAGAGAGAGTGAGACACCAGTGAAGGCGTCGTGAGAAGCGAATCCATACAACGATGTCGTCGTAATTGTGTAACTTCGTGGCTGCGACGAAACAATAACCGCCGGCAAATCGCATCAAACAATACCACGGCAGATTGCATCTTCCCGGTCGCGACGCGCGTCTCCCTCTTTTTTTCGCGCTGATCTCCTTTGTCTCCGCTCCTTGTGTCGACTTTAGTCTGTCCTTCCAACAAATAAGTACGTTCCTCTATCGTTCCGCGAAATCGTGATTCTCAAAGGCTACCGTCTTCGATGAAACGTGGCGAAGTGGAGTGCGGAAAGAGACGGCGGATAAAACGCGTTATCGGGTACAGAAACGATTACGCCTCTTGGCGTGCAAGTGTCGAATAGGAAAGAAAGCGAGGAAGCGTAAAAGGGTGCTCGACAAGAACAAAATGTTCTTTTCTATCGCTTTTTGATAACTTCTCAGAATGTCACTCTTTTGCAAAAAAAATACGATATTTTCAATAATGGCACGAGAAAAGAAAAACAAAAAGACAACAATAGTTCTTAATACATTTTGTTAATTTAACGATATTACGCATTTCATAAGATTGATCTTTAATATTACGTAATGTCATATTGATACCACCTGTATTAAATATTAGTTTACCGGAATTTTAAAGCCGAAATATACTTTTGTGACACGTGTATATTTTTTGTATTATTGTAGTTAGATAATCCAATATGACATAAATCCTCTTTCATACAACGTTTTTAATTTAAAATTTTATTACAAGTTGTCATCTCTTTAATTATTCATTCCATATTGTTTCCATTATAACTGTTCCGTACATTATTACAGGACAATCAGATCAGACAAGAGAGAAAGAGACTTTTCGCTAGAACAATATAATTATTTAGCTGGCATAAATTACATTTCAACGAACAATTATTGATAATAGTGATATAAATTTAAAACTCCGCGATCCGATTGTGCTAATTACGCAACGTTGATTCTACGAGTATTAATATATATATTATGAAACATATGTATATATAGATCTTCCATTCATATGTACAATGTAATATATATACGTATGTATATGTAAGTATCGCATGCTTCTACAACATAATTTAATTAGTTCTGAGATTACTTCAATATTTTAAAAAAGAGATAAAAGATACATAGAAATATAGCAATGTGTGTGAGATTCTCTCATTTTTTCTCTTTCTACTAAAATATAATTTATTGTATGTATTTTATTAAATGTATATGTTTTATCTATTAAAATATATATGTTTTTTATTTACTAAAAAATATGTTTATTCGAAATCTTTATTCTTAAAAAATCAGAAAAATTGCTTTACATAATTCTTCACACATTCGTATATCCCAGCAAACACAAAATAACATTAATGTTATGTTACTGTTACTATGTGTTTGCTTAGTAATTATACATCACTTTGAAGGTGTAATAGTCTATTATTATAAAAATGCAGTGATATTCAAATAGTATACTTCTATGCAATAATAAATAATTATGAACTCTTGTTTCTTTTTACACAAGTAGAAATTACTAATGTTCTCCACACAAAAAATTTACTTAATCTACTGTGATTCTTAGAAAGTATAATACAATGTGTTAAACAATTTGATTTTTCAAATATTTAAAACTGTTTTAATAAAATGTTATGTCTTAATTTTTCACACATAATTTTAATATTATGTAAATAAAAATAAGACATGACAATAAATATATACATATATATAAACATAATATCAGTATCTTATATACCTAACCTAGTTAATTAATTTTTTTTTCTTTGTTAGTATTTATCTCTAATTGTAAAGTAAAATAAAACGATCTTAATGTAATGACTAGTTTATAAATAAATAGTAGGGCGCAAATTAAAATTATAAATGTGGCAATTGATAGAACTGCTATAACGTCTCTATCGTATCTTTGATGCCAAGGGTCATAAGCAATAGTGTTAATAAGATGGGAAGCACCTTTGTGACGAATTACAAATTCAATCCACCAAATAGCGTTCTCCAAGAGATCATATGGTTTGTCTTCACTTAATACTTTAATTTCAAGCATTTTTTCTTTATATCTACAAAAAATATAATTAATTAATATCGTAAAGAGAAATATATATTATCTTAAAAGTTTATTTTACTTTGTATTACAAAAACTATTAATGCTGAAAGAAATTAATGTGTTAGTTATATTCAAGAAACAGAATCTGCTTCAAATAAAGCAATGTTTATTAAAGATGATATTACCTTCTATCGCTTATCACTTCCATTATAGTTGCGTTCAGAATTTCTTTCGATATTTCCATAGCATTTAAATATTTTGCAACACCAAGATATACCATTCTGAAAACTTGAGCATATTGATCGGCTAATACCGGTATACCTACGAGCGGCACTGCATAATGAACAGCCTCTTCCGTGCTTTGAAGTCCTCCTTGATATACAAATAATTTAATGTTCGAATGCGCTATAAATAAATATGTTTTACATAAGTTACGTTTTTAATTAAAAACTTTATCGCCACTTTAAGTTGTTTTTTTATATTTATAGTTTTACCAAGAATACTTTGTTGAGGGAACCATGGCGCAATATAAATATTGTCAGTTTTATTTGCAATTTTGCCGTTCAATTTGAAAACGACTTTATACGGCAACTTTGTAAATACATCAATAAACGCATTCTGAATATGCCTAGGAAATGATAATATATCGACATTTGTGCCGAGACTCACGTAAACAAATCCATTCGGTGCGTTTGCTAAAAATTCTTGCAAATCCTGAAATAAAATTATTATTCAAATTAGAATTGGTAGTGAGGTATTTCCTCGAGTTTCTACTGATGAAAAGAATGAAGGATGACATCATTCAACGATATGTGTCGACGAATCATATTGACAATTTCTATTTTTATCCTTTGACTCAATACATTCAATATTTTATATTATATAAACACAATCATCGTTGAGCTGAGAAGGAGTGTTGGATCATTAATTCCACTGAAGATAGTTTGAAATAAAACAAACCGAAACATTTAGACAAAACAACTCTTTTTATTTAAAAAAAAAAAATTGTCATTGGCAAAAACACCTTGCTCTTTGATTCCAACGGCCCAAATAAAAGTGATAATTTAAAATTATTATTATTTATTACTTTGATTCATATTTCTTTAAGATAAAATAGTTTTGGACAATTAAATCTAAAGCTGTGTTTATACGGAGCACAATATTTTTAATAACATGTGTTGAAGAACACAAATACACATGCGTGTATCAATATGATTATGCCAATAATGTCACAGTCTGAATCAAAGTATAGGCAATAATTCCGATATTAAAAACTTTCAACAATATGTCAAATATATTGATCACCTTTAGCAATGGTGCGAGTTTACTTGAAACATGAAAACTTCCAAATAATATAATATTTGGCGTTCTCGGTCTGGCAAACGAGATAGTCTCTTGTTGATTGACAAGAACAAGACTCATGTTTTTTTCTATATCAATGATATCCGGTATATTTTTTCCAAGATATTTTTCTGCCATCGCTTGCTGCGCGGGATAGAATTCATGCATCACGCGATATATATGATACCACTGCCGAATAAAGTTCTTTGTTCTTTGCCACAATGGAAGATTGAAACCGATGTCGTATTCCATTTCCCACGTCGAAGGATGCGACGGCAAAACAGGTGAACCAAGAAGGTAATGAGAATGACTATAGATTCCTAATGACGCTCCGCCTGCGAACGAGCGCACAAAATATAAAACTTAATTTTCTCAAATAACAGAAAAGTAACAGAATAAAAATCTTAAGTAAATTTTTATGCACTTATGTATATACGTGCATAATTATATACGTGTGTAATAATAGTTTTTAATAATTTTATATCGAGGAATATTATGTATTAGTTAATATTTTATTAAGTTGCACACAAAATTCTAGTAACAATAGACTATTTTGAGATAAGTTTCAATTATTGTACTTACCGATGAGAGGTGCATTAAATCTACGCGCTAAAGCGTAGAGAGCAGGTGATTTCAAATTCTCGATGATCACCAAGTCAAACTTTTCACCACTATTCGGTGCGTACATCTTACGCACTTGTGGGTGTTCGTATATATCTTTCGTCAGTTCTCGACCCATTGGCCACAGTTGTTCTCTTGCCGTGTCTAACCACGAATACGCACCGTTCAGATTATTGACGAAATTTATGTTCAATTCTTTAAAAAACTTGTACGCATGTTTAAAACTGATATCTGTCAAATTTGTTAAACTGGGATCATTTATCGGATCTGTTGTCAAAAGAACAACTTCGTGTCCTCGCTGGCTCAATGTGGTCCATATCGGTCGATAAGGAATTTGGTGACTGTACGACGGTATTGGAATAATTGCCAAAATTCTTGCAGCTTCTGTCGTTGTAGCGATGCATAAATAACAAGTTATCCAAAACGTCACTATTCTCATCTTAGTCATCTTATTCCGCAAGACGATATATACGTCACTATGCCGAACGAACAATCAACACGCAACTGCCTTCAGTCGAGAGCATACTCTTGCTTATAAGGCTTATGTCATCAGTCGCTGTTTTCTTTATTTCCTGATCTTGAGTCTTAGATAGATATAAACTATAATCTCTGTCTAATATAAAAAGATGCGCTACAGTCAAGTAGTTCAGTATTTTTATTATCTTAATATTCAAGCGAATTAAGTTTTTAAGATGTTAAAGATAATAATAATGATATTTTTTTATGTATTCTATTTCTTAATCGCGCATACAAACGTTATAACTTAACTACTTTAAAGTGACACAGGTTATACTTATCCAGCATACTAAATACTAATAATCATTTTATACTTATCACACGTGACTACGTGAAAAAGAGATTATTTAATATGGAATTAAATTTAAATAATTTTAATATGTGATTTGTGTGTGTGTGTGTGTGTGTGTGATGGACAAATTTGAACCGGTAGCGAGATGTTGGCAATAAATAACCGTTGTTTGTGATTAATCCAGACGTTTCGATTTTATTTCAAGTCATCATCAGTGGATTTAACTACATTGAAAGTTATTGAAAAAATACATAAGTGGCAGTATACAAAGTCAACTCGAAAACGTATGTATGAAGAAGATAGTGATTAGTACAAATTTAAATAATCAAGTATCAAAGTGAATAAAAAAAACAATAGTTAATATAAATTAGAAGAATAACGTGATTGCATATATGTGACAATATACCTTAGTTAGAACATCTCTCTTGACAGAAAAATACAGCGAAGTTAAGATAAAGAAGTCACTGTATGTAAAAAATAAGGATATGTCAAATAATAGTCAGTTAGTGAAATTAAATTTCGTCAAAATGTTATTTGAGAGTTTCGTCTGTACTGTGTCAACAGCGAAGATTGAACAGCATAATTAGTGTATGAAAATTGATAGTGTTCCATATGTATTAATATATAGTATAATATATAAAATAATATATAGTTAAATGTTATATTATATTTGTTATTTTATATATAAAATATATATTATATATAAAAAATATATAAAATATATATATTTATTTTATATATAAAATATATATAATATATAATATTTATATATATTTAATTGCATATGAAGACCACAAGAGAAAAATTTGATAAGTTCATTTTTTTCGATTTTCTGTTTTTGATGTTATTTGGAAGTTAAAATGGAGTATTTTAATTATCTAAAGCGAGAAGAAATTCTTTATTATCTTATTTCGAGATGTAAGTATTTTTATACAACGTGTAACACAAGACTACATATACGTTTTGAACTTTAAAATCGTTCTTCTCTAAAATTACGAAATGTAACTTATCAAGTTCTTCTCTTGTGGTCTTCATATATGTATATTTATATTTGAGATAAGTTTTTACATATGTATGATATTTTGATACATTGAAAAAAGACCTTCTAAATGAATTTTATCTGTAAGTATTTAGAATAGATAAATAAACATTATCAAATGTGCGTTCTTACTAAATTGATTTTAAAACATTGCAAATAATAAATGCGTTTGTATAAAGTAACGTGGAGAAATAATTTAAAATATTAGAGAATTGCATGTTCTCTCCATAATAACAAAATTCTGTTTTGACATTACGTTACCGATGAAAAAGAACAGCTTTCTCGTTTTCCCGTTATTACATGACTTCGGAACGTGGTTAATTCGTGCCTCGACGGAAAGTGAAAGCAGTTCAGTTATTGTACATTCGTCTCTGATAAACCGCGATTCCAGAAAAACTCAGTAAAATCAGTGGACTGAGATTGGAATTTCTCTTTTTCTCTCATTCTTTGCTCGTTTTTTTACAGTATAAAGAGATATATTTCATTAAATTGCATAAATCCTATAAAAGATACAACGTGTAAATACAATTGTTTATTTAAATTGTTATGTGTTTTTCTTTTCAGCGGTCATCTATTGGTTCATTCTTTAATCAACCAATACTATTTATTCTAATATATACGTATATAAGAGCGAAATTACTGATTATAATATAATAATAATATAATTAAAATTTATTTATATTCATGAGTTAATGTTTTACTAAATCATCTATAGATAATTGTTTAGTTTTGGTCCAATATATTATTTTCTACTGTTAAAAGTAAACTGTTAAAAGAAAAAATAAAATAAATTCTATTATATTTTCGGAGCAAAAACGACAAGAACCTTCAAGATTCCGGGCCAAAATCTAAAACTTTTTCTCACATAGATGCATGTACATACATATCTATCAATTTTTGCAATAAGTATAAAAACTATAGCAAAACCTCTATATGTGACAGTAATGAATATTTAAATAACAAACTCTTTATCAAAACATTTATACAATTAAACGTATCAAATTAATACTTCTGTTAATAATTCTTATTAATAATCAAATTATAGATTATGTTAATTAATGAGTGTTTTATCAAATATATTCTTTCTTTGCTGTACTACTCAAGTTTGTACTACTTAAGTTACGTACATTTTTAACAAATTTATATTTAATTAAAGTGAAAAATCATGGCTTATTTATTTATTTCAATATTAGAAACAGGATTCTCTATTACTTTTGGATCAACATTCCTAAACTTTCGTAACTTTGATAACGCTAGAATAATTTTGATGCAGATATTGGCTCACTTCATTCTTATCGATAAACTTCATTCTTATCGTGCTACTAAGAATGCATTTGCTTTGGACGTTTATGCGCTTTAAGCATTAGTCCGTCTTCACTGCTCTTCAAATGTAAAACAAAGATAGACGCTCAAAATGCGTAAGCGCTCAAAGCGAACGCATTTTAAATGCGCATGCAGTTCATACATATTGTAATAAACTTTCGAAAAGAAAGAGACGCATTTATAAGTATTGTAATAATAATAAAAAAAGGACATTAATCTTTGAGCGTGGGAGAAACGAACGAGACGGAAGGATCATCTCTTCTACTTTATCTTGTAACTGCAGAAACTATTTATGACTGCAGTTCATTTGTCGAACGTCACGAGGGATTTCCGGAAATTGCTTTAACCGCGTATAATGGCACGTCCGCTTTCGGAGTTCACTCGTTTGGATTACCAGAGCTGCCGTAATAAAAACGCTGATATTGTCCCGCGATGGTACGGCCGGTGTGCGTGACTATTGCGAATTGACGAAAACAGCACATGCTAAAGGATAGACATTTCTTCGCTCAGAGACGAAGCGATTTCACAAGTACACGGAACTCACACTCTCATATATAAATTTCTTTGCATCAACGGTTTTGCTGATCCGTGTCATTTGCGTATGTCGCGATTGCGTAACAGAAGATTGCGCAACATGCGTTGTGAGTTTTGCTAAATGTTGCTAAAACTTTTTTATTTCCATTTATTAAAAAATTTCCAACAGTTAACTTCTAAATAATTGTTACGCAACAATTAACATTTATATCGTCAATGGTTGTGTTCAAGTAAACACGCAGATATGAATTTATCTAATATTGCAATAAGAAAATACTTTTCTTATTGCAATACTAACTAAGCTGTTCGTGACGGTCGATTCATAATTTACATTTAATAGCATTCAATCATCTAACAGTTTGCTGTTGCTTAGTCTTGTATAAAACACGTATAAAACACGTATAAAAACAAATTATGAGTCACTTATAATTTTGTATTTAACGCGATATATGTCAAAGAGAGTCAAATCGGTTCCAGACAGGTGCGACACGTTTCTTGTTAGCGTGATAACAATAACGACCTAAAGGCATCCCTGGTACCGTCTGAACTCTTCTGTAGAAGTTCGGCATGCACGTTTCAGCACAGCTGAAATTATTAACCTCACTTAAACTTCCATATTGTGTCTCGTGCAGAACTCGGTGGCATAATTAAGAGGACTCCCGCTGTCGTTGACTAGCACGTGACTCGGTACGGCCTGGCACATATATTTTCAGACATGCAAACCGTTTCTGTGAAACCCCGACGACGTGTCTTAGATTCAGCTTTACTCAGCTATCTGGATCTAGTTACGAATTTGTATTACGGAAAAGATCGTCAGGATTTCTCGACGAAATTGGAAAGGTTCTCGCACATTTCTTTAAATTTCTTTTGTTGCAATTACAAGAAACAAGATATGCACATATTTAGCCTTCGTAATTTTCTAAAAAGCTTTGAACAAAATTAGTATGTAAAATATTTCTATTTAAAGAAAAAACTTATGACCAAGTCATAAAAGTCTGAAATTTTATATATTTTTTTCTCTATTAGAATTTCATTTCTTGTTCTCGGAATGCTGGAGTTGGATTTTTGCAAAAAAAAAAGTCGTACGCGTAACTGATTTTTTAAAAGCCGTAAAAGATTTGTTACATTTTGTAGATGGTAAGTCTGAATATATGTGAAATAGAAGAGCGTTACGCACACAGTAAACTCGACTGGCGCGACGCGTTGGTGCAACGTGAGAATGCAAAGCAAGACTTTTAACATCGCCTTTAAATACGACAGCGAGCGGCGCACGCAACGCGGCGCGGTTTGGCGCGGATATGTTTATTCAGTAGTACTCTGTGAAAAGGGTCATCCGGAGTGCGCGGAAATAGACGACGATACTACCCCGGAGGATTAGAGGCTTTAAAAGCGCGAAGTGTGGTAGACGAAGAGAGCGACGAAGACGCGAAAGGGGGATCAGTGACGAAGAGAGGCGCAACTATCCAACTCGCGACTATCGCATCTTGTAAATCAAGCATAATTGTAATTTATACCGCGCATCATCCTATGTTAATTATAACCAAGCGCAGCGTCACGCCTCGGCCGCGAAAAAAAAACGAGTTTACGAACGCACACACCGCAACACCAGAATTTACGAGTCTCGCGGAGGGAAAAGTCCCTCGCACCGAGGGTGTTCGCGTCGCTCTCAAATATCCCCCTTTTTTTTTCTTGTTTGTATCCGTGTTTTCTTTTCTCTTTCTCTCTTTTTTTCTCTTTCTACCTCTCTTGTTGGAATGACGCAGAGATATCTCGCGGATAGCGACGAACACTCGGTGCAAACGTAATGAACGGCCCTTCAGGGCTTTTCCAACCCACGTGAGTCCAATGGCGGATAAACTACGAAATATTATCCCGCCACATTCTGGCCGAGGGATTGTCATCTGACATGCATGTACGCAACGAGGACTATGGAATACTTGCTGATGTATATCGCGTGAGTTACGAGCGAATGAATGCAACTTTATTCCTTTCTCATGGTTTCACAATGCGCCAGAGATTCGCTATTCGGCGTAGATGAACTATCGTATCAACTTCAAAGTACGTGTCATGATTTATTAGATGTGACTGATACGATGTCATCAAATATATGATGTACGGTCGGTATCGTAAATGCTTTGACACGTGAAGCTGCATCAATATCTTAAACAATAAAAGATGTTATTTGGCATACATCGTCATACATTTTATGCGCAATGACAAGCACATTTTCGCTCGACAACGAGTCAAATTTTCATAATTCCTATTTTTCCTTTATTTTTATCGCTCGGTCAATTGAATGCATTTCGGGCTTGCAGAAACGAGCGCGACGCATCGCGTTATAGGCGCACACAAACGCGAATCCGATGCAATCGGCGCGGAATAGCGTAAGAGAGCACTCGAGAACGGCGAGCTAGCTCCCGGCAGTAAATGGCGGGCGAAGCGCCGGACATTCGATGCCTCTGAAGCTCATCGGTTCGCAGCTGACGTGTACAAGGAAATGGCATTTAACGGATTAAAATCAGCCGTCCAGAGAGTTAACGTGCGCGAGCTCGACAACGACCGGTTTTGGAAGAGGATTTTTGCGCATTCAATTTTTTTTTAAATCAGAGACGATATATATATATGACTTGTTGTATTTTATCATAACACCAACAAAATCGTTTAATAAGACATTATTCAAGAAACTACTGCTCAAAATCTTTACAAATACTGTTAAAATATCAAGTATATATCTATTTTGTTTGATAATGACACGAGAAACTTCAAAGAAATAAAATAATATGTCTCTCTCTCTCTCTCTCTCTCTCTCTCTCTCTCTCTCTCTCTCAGCTATATTATAGTATTATTTCAATATTATATTATTTATCATTTATATATAAAGATAAAATAGTTTGTTTTATAATATATTTACACAATCAGATTTCTTTAATAATACTTTTAAATGTGACCGCGCGTCAAACACGTTTAGCCTTGTCAGATTCTACCAATATCTTATCTTAAGATATTGAAATAAATAAATAAGTCATTATTTTTCACTTTAATTAAATATAAATTTGTTAAAAATGTAAATGTACATAACTTAAGTAGTCACTTATCTGATAACCAATATATCTTACGCATCAAATTATGACTTGCTAATTGATTAGTGATGTTTTCATTGATATTTTTAAACAGTTCAAAAGGAAAAAATCTAAAAGTATTTTTCCAGTAAATAACAGCCGATGCCAAGCTTATAAAACCTGTCTTTGAATAGAATTTGAGATAGTCACAAATCAGAAGTCACATCGATCAGTTCTAAACGTTATAAACGTAACACATCGTCGAGAACATACATCTTGTAAGTAAAAACTGTGTAAAAACTTTGTGAATAAATTAGTTTTTTCAACAAATGTTGTTGACAATTCTTACTCGAGAAATATTTCTATTTTGTATTTCTTTAGTTCAGATGTGCTAAATAAATTTTCCTTTTTTGAAATATCTTAATAGTAGCGAGTTCTTGATGTATTTCAAATATATTTCAAATTTATTTATTCTTCTAATAAATTATTTTCTGTTTTTCACTAGAAACTTTATTTTAATAAGAAATTGCATAAATTTCGTCAAACTTCAATATCACTTTGAAGAGGACCAAAGATAGACGGCGCACTGTCGACTTCTAAAAGCAGGATTAACGAAAGCCGAAGTTATCTGCGGATATATGAAATATACCCGTTGCAAAACCACGCAATATTTTTACCTTGCGGCGACGTAGCCATTCTTTTTTCGCTTTCGACGATACCATATCGCGAAGCATAACGAGATTTTGGGATCGATGACAGTAACGGCGGGCCCCATCATCGAATTTGCTAACGAGACCCGTGACGATATCGCGCCATCGACTCAGCGAAACTGTCATTAAAAAAAGCCAGTTATGCCGCGAACCTTGCCGTATGTATCGAGGGAAAAACACGCGGTCCCGCGATTGCGGCAAACGAAGCCACTTTGAAAACGGCGAACATAATCGATATACGTCGATATCTGCCGTACTGGCAAACGAAACGAATGGAAAAAGCTGGACGCGGATTAAGCCGCGGCGCGAACGCGATGTCGTTGACAATTCAGTGAGGTGAAAATGTTTTGCCGGCGTATCTGGTTGCACCAGCTGTTCCGTATATAGCACTGCTCTTGCTCTCTCGCTCTCTCTCGCTTTCTCTCTTTTTCTGTCAATAGCTCTGTGGATTGGGAAAGATAATTTGATGTGTAACAAATTGCTCTTTGACGAACTTTCGTGTCTCCCGCGTTACAGATCATGACTATGATCGGCCAGGCGATTCATATCGAACGGGAATATTGGATGCTTCATATATGATTTTGCTGTATGGAAACGCTTCGAACATCAGATCAAATGTAAAATTAAAAAAATACAATGTTTATATGTTATTGTGACAAACAGTGATATTTAATGTACGACACACTTAGTTAAACATATATTTATTCCATTTTCAGAGACGATAATATTTTATATTATGTCATTTTGTTTATGTATAGACTGATAAAATAAATAGAGATTGAAATGTTTTTACTAAGTAAACAGATTCAATAAATTATTCTCAACTTACATACACAACAGTGACTTTATGGTCTCTTTGTTTGCTTGATCTTATATCACATAAAAAATATTATATTTCTGCCACTTTAATACATATACATTTGTATATCGAAGTTGTTATTATATTAAAACTAAAAGTAATAAGTTTATTAAAAGTTTAATAAAATTGAATTATAAATCGTAAACAATTTTTCCCTCTCTCTAAAAACATTATAATATTACATAAAAATTACAAATATATTTTATAATATAAGTTTTTTATTAAAAGTTATTAATTTATAATATCTATATTATTCATATATAATATATAATAATTTTTAATTGTTACATTAATATAAATTAGTTTTATTATTGAAAAAGAGTTAATATTACGCGCCTGTGTATATACTATGTATATTTATTTGACGAATTCAATTACGACACATAGTTTTACAAAAGTTTTTAAGATGAGTTTGACATACCTCTAAACTAGACTAAATTGATAGTCTACACGAGGAAAACTCCGACATATTACTAAACTAGCGACATTGATCCGGTTATGAAGAGGTCACTTGCGGAGCGTCGAGTCACGATAGCGTCGTTAAATCTAATCTGCTGTCGTAGAGTCACAATTCTTCTCGATGGTGACTACCGTGCATTCGCGGTTAACGAAGAATGCATGCCGGCCGCGTTCTGTTTGGGCCGACGCTAACGAACTATGAATTCCAAAAGCGAAGAAGTGAAAACAACAAAAAGAGGGGCGAGGGAAAAAAACGAAAAAGAAGGGGAACAGAGATGAGGGGAGACGATTGTTCCCCACGAGCTCAGCGACGACCGAAAGTGCGGTCGGAACTCGATGAATTATTCACGTCTGTTCTTCGTCCGACCGATTCCGCGTGAGACGAGAGAGAGAGAGAAATTCAGCATGACGTGCAACTGCGAGTGACCCCGAGATCTGCGGCTGGGTCCACGATAACGAAAACCGGCAGCAGATGGAAATTCCGTTCGTCTACCTTCCGTCCGGTCGGTCGTGTGTGCGCGACTTAGGCGCGTTTCGCACACGCGTGCCTACACGTGCGCGTGATAGCGCGTGAAGTAGCGAGAGCCACGCGCACTCACGCTTCTGACCGCGTAAATTGGGAAACGTAAATACGCTCGCGCTCCACACGCGCTCGTTCTCTATCTCCGCAGATAGACGCACATACACACATACACGAAAGGGGATCAGCCGGTTTATCTGAAGCATAACCCGACGATCAGCATTAATCGTCGTCGTCGTCGTCAATCAGAGAAGACCGTCACCACTGGCGAAATGCGATTAATATCGATCAAGCGGCGTTTCTACCGTAAACGAGCGATATCGACCTTGCGGAGAAATCGGGTCCGGCTTGCCCGGTAATGGCTTCCGCACGATACGTCGTTTACGATGTTGCGGACGGAAACTGTAATGTGTAAGCTGGAGGAAAATTATAGATTCTAGAGATAAAAGATTTCTATATAAAGATAGAAGATTCAATCGCTTTATTATATCTGTTTTTCGATTATATTACAGATAGATAATCCTCAAATTTTCTATTAATTATGTGTAAAATGCCACGTAGTTTTCTCAAAAATATACTCTGCAATTTTACGTCTATTACTTTATCCAGCGACTCTTTTCGATGATGTCGTCTGCGATTGATGTTGATTCGTTAACGGGCATTAGTATGAGTATAGAAAGCTCGAGCATCTCGAGAAATGAAGATTTCTATTTGGATTCGCGGCGATTTCTATCTCTTGACGCGCAAGAGTCGAAGATTTCGAGAATTTCGAATGTGGTAAATGCATGAAAGCTGATTAGAAGAGAAGAGGGTGAGCGGACCTGGCGAAATTATCTCCATAATCCGTTTCCAGCGCGGATCAAAGGGATCGGCGCTTAAAATAGGATTTTGGATTCAGTGTCGAATTTAAGAGGGGGAGAGCCTTACGTCCGGTCACGCGTCTTCGCTCCGACCTTCTTCATCGGCGTTCTCCTCCGCGCTGCCGCGCGATCGAATTCGCTTTTGTCATATCTCGCGCGAGCGGGCGAGAAAATGAGTGGTCGGCGAGACTGCATGCAAAAAAGGAATTAAAGCCGGCAGTAAACCCGGCCGCGGCGGTGAATCCCGCCTACTCTCCGGAAATGAATTTCACAAGAGGCGGGATTGTCTAACGAGAGAGAGACGCGTCGGCGAACAGTCATTCTCACTTCATTGTCAAACCGGATTACTAAAACCGCGAAAGCTAGATTCTTGAGCCGATTTGCGCGGGGAATTATGACGATGTAATAATCGCGACTGCGAGCAGTAGCTGAATCGTACAATTATGGGAATGGCAGATGAAATAAATTCTGTGTGACAATTGAAGCAACATACTTCACGCGATCAATTTACAAAAATAAAAACACTTTGTTTGCAAATGCGATCAGGATATTTCTATAAATTTCATTCAATTGTGTCGCATCCCGTCGTGTAGTAATTAGAAACAGATTTTGATGAGGATCAGTTGTACCTTCTCTCTTGGTACAGTGCGGAAATAAATTCGCATGCCGCCCGTCAGTAAAGATAAATAGTAATTCAGAAAGCTGACATAACAATACGCGTTTTGTTACCGGTACAAATGCAATGTAGACGCGCGTGGAATGTTACGTATTATGCGCGAATATCTAAGCGTTGTATAATTTCTATATAGCTTAACTTCTCATTAACTTGAATCTATCTCGACAAATGCGAGTGCGTTTTGTACAAATAATCGTATTTGTATTACGTAACTCGCTTACTTTACTTTGCACACCGAGTGTCAGAAATCTCGAGCGGTTACTGTATATAATTTATTTGTTAACGATTTGGCGCCGACGATAATGTGTCGCGGTTTTTACCGAGATCTCGCGGGACTGCGATTATCGCTTTTAGTTTCGCGAGACCGTTTTTTTTTCTCTCGAAACGAAGATGCTACTCCCGTTCCCTGGCAAGCACGTATAGACTCCGAATTTGCAGAACTCACAAAGTTAAACTTAGTCGTCGAAAGACGTCGTGAAGTTATAAACTGCAATAAATCGTTCGTAATGTAGGTTAGCGCCAGAGTAGAAGAATTATCTGCCGAATTTACGACGAGCTTGTTGCCAAAACCGCCGTCGTAAAGAAAGAGGGATCCACCCCTTATCGAGAGAGAGGGTCGATATTCGCGACAATAATGGACTCCACCGTGGTGTGAGTTGGTGCACGGGAAGGTTAATTTAGAAAAGAGGATTGCGCGTTGAGGAAGAAGAAGAACGTTTGTAATCCTCAACAAGGAAAAGAATCGCGTATGTTTCGCGAGGTCAACTTGGACGGGAGCGGCCCGAACACAAGAATAGCCTCAATGACAGATAAGCAAGTAAAGCAATTGTTCATTTCCTTGTCATATATTTTTTTCTTCTATCGCTTCAGTCAATATGATCGGAGTTATTTTCGTACTTATGGTCATCAATTATTCTCACACGTGATTATCGTGTTAAAATTGATATTAATTATTACAAATGATTATTATTAAAATCAATGATTATTATTACATAATTATTATTAAGCAATTATTAACATTAATTATTATTATAATCATAAGTGGTTAATAATATTATCATCTCTGACATTGTTAAATTATTCTATAACATAACAATACACACACACATATATACATACATACATACACGTGGTCATTATAACATTTAACGGCCATTAGGTTAGGTTAGGTTATAACATATAAGTTATCGATATCGTTGATATAAAAATCAATTAGTCACAGTAGACACCTCGTTATTACCCATTACGTTATTAATCGATTTCAATGTGATATAAAAATTGGCGTTATTAATCATCCACGATGAGCGACGGCCTTCTAGTAGATGTCATAATTATCAACTTGGCGGAATAATTATAACGAGCCACGAGCCCGAACGGATATGTGACGCCGCGAATGGGAGGCGAATTGTTCCTTTCGTCGCGTCAACGTTACACGACCGCGCGACTGTTTGGACGTTTCGCGAAATAACATCGAAGGCTGGGAGAGTTGAAGGGACGCGGGGGTGATGGGGTGCGTAAATTACGAGGAGCTTGTTCGTGCCGGCAATAAATCATACGCGGGCTGACAGCAGCCCGGTCGCGACACCGTTGCACACCCTCTCGCCGATTTAAAGTGTGTACGTGCGTGTCACGAGTATTTCAGAATTCGAATTCAGAAATGCATCGGCACACGGGAGAGAGAAAGAGAGACGTGGGCGAGTTTCGCTTGTCAATTAATTCCCATGGCTTTCCGATACCTCGCATTCGGCGTTACGCGTTGCAAGCACAACTTTGTCGATTGAAATCGTTTCACTTTATTGAAAGCAGAAGAATTCAATTAATTATCATCACTTATTATTGTTTGATAGTTTTTTTTTTTTTTTTTTTTTTTTTTTTTTTTTTTTTTAATAAACACGGTGATAATAAAGAGTTATATAAGATACTATGAAAAACTATCTGGAATTAATAACGTTTGAAAAATATTTTATATATTAGGAAAAATCTATCTGGAATTAATAACGTATGAAAAATGTTTTTAATGATCAATATCTGACTAATTACAGATTAAATAATTACGAGTTCTAAGATTGGAATATAAAAATGACAAGTGTTTTGATTCAAACATTACTATGATGATTATGATTATGAAGAATACAAATTATATAATTTAATAAGTAACTTCTAATTACTTATAATACTTATATTATGCAGGTGTATTAGTTCCGCAACCATCAATCAGAGGATCGTCAATTACTGTCGCGTTCTGTCTGGGACAGTTATGTCATCCTTCGATTTTTACAGGCTCAGCCTAACTAATGAAAATCCTTGAAAAAATTGACTTTCACCCTAGGTTCCTTCCGGTCGTAAAACCTTGGAGACGAAGAATCTTCTCGTAACCTCAGCTCGTCCTCACCCCACTGTCCTCTTTTCTGCAATCGTATCCCAAGGAAGAAAACTCCGAGAGAGGAATTCAATCTGGTCTATGTGACTAATGAACGAATAAAACGCTTCTCTGTCCGAGAAGCATTTCTCTTTCTCTCACTCATTTTCAGCTACGTCTCCTCCCGAGATATATTGGCAAAAGAAAAAACGAGAAGAGTCGATGCAAATTCCGAGCGTGTCAGAAAGCTAATTTGTTGTGTCACAGTAAGCTAGTTTACTAATTACTTAGTCTCTCTCTCTCTCTCTCTCTCTCTCTCTCTCTTTCTCTCGTTATCATTAATTACTCCGTTTACGTCATCCTTCTGGCACCGAAGTGCACGCGACATAGTTTCGATATTCAGTCGGTCCCGTTTTATCGTGTGTGTTTCACAGTATCGCGAAACGCACACGAAATACCATGATTAAGCGTCCTGTTACAATCGGTGCAATAACAATGGTGATTGTAGCACTCTGCAAATTAGTACGTTGTACTAATGTATCGCTCGGCGAAAACGTTTTACAATTCACGCTGCATTTAACCCGATACGGCAATGTTATATATGTATATGCGTAACTATCGTAATTCGCAATGTCAACTATAATTTCTAACAACTGGCTGTATGTATCAAACGTTATGAATGAAGGACGCATCTTGTTCGGCACACAAAATGTGAATTAGTTTTGCGCGAGTGATGTACAGTGGGGCGCGTTCTGGTATATGAGAATAAAATATAACTTTTAATGAAACATCAGAGCGTGTCAGATAGATCGATTTTTATTACGTGCGGAACGCGCTCGTAATATTGTCGTTATAAATCACTCGCAAAAATGCAGTCGCGATGACAAAATTGACAATATTTACGATAGTCGACGTTATCGGCGATGCCGATGAATTACTCTGCTAACGAATCAATTTTAGAAGGAAGAATGGAAAAGTAGTCGAACGCGAAAGAGCGCGAACGGAGATACTGACATTTCTCGAAGGTGATAATATCCGCGATTTACAGATGTTCTTTCCATCTTGGACTGAAACGCAGCCGTCACAATTTTCTTCGGAAAAGATTGGATTTTTGTCAGCGTTTTTTAGAAGAATAGAATTCACCGCTGAGACTGCTTCGCGAAAAATTTCTGAGCGAATGTCGTAGCCGCTTATCATTTTAAAATACTGTGTGTTACTACATTTTTTCCATCATATATCACTTCAAGCGTGATTGTACATAAATAACATCGACATGCTCTATATATCACTTGTGTAGATCTAAAAAAACTTAAAATTAAGGTCGTGATTTACAAAACGCAATAACGAAACAATCGTTTATCTCGAACATAGTCTTTCTATGTACATGGTTCAACTAATATCCTCCGAAGAGAGATTTCGGAATTCCGCGAGTTAGATTCCCGCGTCATTTAAAAAGTCCACAGCGCTCCGAGCGCGTGATACTCAAATATTCGTTCAGTGGAAAATTTTATCGACTATTAGCCGCGTACTGCAGCGCGCTTAGTCAGATTTAGCGCGACGACCGAAGAGAGTACAGTCGATCGTTTACAATCGTAATAAGCGGGAGGAGCACTTGCGGTTTGTCGTGCTCTGCCTTTGTCTCGCGAACTATTTCGGGTCAGTTTTGACCCGAAAGTGACCGGCACTATAAAGTTCAACATGTGTATATCGAGTCAACGCGAACAACGCGCGTGCGTGGAAAGCGAAAAAGACAAGCGATATTCCGCAGCCATCACGGAGGCAGATCTGAGAAGAGAGGCAGAAAAGTTTCATGGAGAGTTTGGCACTTTAAAGCGGTTTTCATGCGAGCCCCGTTCTGCGAAAACGAAATTTAAGGGTCACTCGTGGACGGCTGCAGAGCCGCGAGGGGGAAGATAATAGGATAAGGAAAAGTTTCTTTCAAAGCGCGCGGGGAATTCGCCGACCGAATTTTCACGGCACCGTTGAAAACGATCGTTCTCGGTTGACTCTAGGAATTAGAAGGACGCGACGTGCGTTTGAATCACGTCTTTTTGCACGCTGTGCGCAAGTGTCGCGTTCATCATCGCGACATGAAAAAGTTTTTTTGCTGTGTTGATCAATCATATGTTTTTCTGTCCGGACATTTCGATCATATATATATACAAATATATATACATATATATTTGTATATACGCACATTTTTTAATTATTTTATAAAATCGAAGTAAACAATCTTTCTCTAGACTTCTTGTATGCTTCTCTCTTTAGCGTATAGCTTTTCCATAAAACTCGTCTTACTTTTAATTAAAAACTTATAAAAAATAATTATGATAAAACGATTTCACGTAAAATATGAAATAATATTACGCGTAGGTTATTTTTCTCTTGATATTAAATTTTAATAATAAAAGTTCTTGTTTAATTAAAATTATGTTTTACTATTTTTAATTTGAAATATATTCAGATATTATATAATATATTATATAATGGTTTCAGTTAAAAAACTGAAATTCATTTTTAAATTGCGTGACTTGTGTAAAATATTTATTATTATGTGTGACGAGTCGTATATTTATGATTTTTAAGAGCACATTTGGCTTAGGCACGTTCGCTTAACACATTGTCTACTAGGTGAGTCGGACGTATTACTGTTTGAAACAGAACGTGGTTAGACTATTGTACTCTGTAAAGTTTGTTCACGTTTATGATGATATAACGTAAATCGAATATGTATCAATATGAGCTCTGAGATTTATAGAGTTAAGTTGTACGCACCTTCTGTCGTTACTCCATTTCTCTCTATATCTACTGTGACATTGTATATACTTACTACTTTTTCAAAAATTTTTATAGACTAAAAATTTTGATAGACAATATTTATTACGCATTTTATTTTCTAACTTTTTTAATCTATCAATGTAAACGTCTGTTTTCATCTCCATGTGTTTTAATTACACTAAAATACTTTGATCAATCAAAACTTGTGTAAATACATTGAGAGAATTCAGGAATAAATATAAGTGAACTCTTTTTAGAGATAATTAGAATACTCGTTATAAAGATATATATATATAAAGATAATTAGAATACTCGTTATAAAGATATATAAATATAGTGTGTACTTTGTTTTATATATTTTTATCACGCATGTGAGATCTGTCTATTCCTTTATTACGAACGTATCTTAACAAGTGACTTTCTCGATCGGCGAACAATCGAACACACATCATGCTGCAAGTAGCACCAGTAAATGAAAAATCCATTCGAACGTGAACGCAGTTTGCGTCTGAACAACACGGCTAGCTGAATCGATTGGCAATCGGATTAATAGCTCCCGGCGATGCTCACGGGTAATAGTCGATCTACGAACACACACGGATCCAGTTAACGCCGAACGTATCTATCTGTCTGTTGATAAGTGTGATAACACAAAATGTTTCATGCTGAAAGAAGCATTGAGGGAAAGCAGAGCATCGCTTTTTTTTTTTTTTTGTTTTTAATACATAAGCAATTTATCGCGGAAGACTAGTTACGGATCGATGTTTTTTAACTAACCTAAATAGTCTCGGGGAATAGAGATTTTTTTCGAGAAACAAAAATTGAAAATTTGAAAACTTCTCAACGAAACATGTAAGTAATTCTTTTTATATTTTTGATACTGAAGCGCGTTGAAGTTTGCATAATTGCAAACAAAATTGTTTAGTAGAAATTTTTGGGAGAGTAGTTTTTAACTTACTATAACAATAGAAATAGAGACCGTCGAAAACGGAATTTGACTATCAAATTTTTGCAAAATTATTTTCTTTTTGTCTTTATTTTCATATTAATAGAGACACAGAAGATGAGTGTGAGATTGGTCACAGAAGAGCCCGATAATTTAGAGATTCGGTTCTAAACTCGGCGTTTCATTCGAGCGAATCAATTGTCGGTAGCGTTTCAATGCTTCTCCTTGCCACGAACATCAATGACCGTCCGAGAAGAGACGAGCGGAGTTTCTTTTCGCGTTGGAAAGTCCAACCGAGGTTGGCGATTATTCGATAGCTGTAGAGACTTCTGGAAGAAACGTAAAACTACGAAAAGACCGGTCTTACTGATAAATACTGATTACGAACGCTCGAGCGACCTCGCCCAGAGTAACCGTTCTCGAGCAAGCAGTTTTTCCCGATTCGCGGCCGAAAGTTCTTGAGTGAAAAATATTATACCTCCCTTACCTCACTGGGCAATTTGAGCGAAGTGGTTAGCGAAAGGCTAACCAGGGAAGTTAACTGAATTCCTCTCTTCTTTCGTGAAATGGTTGTGCTCACAATCGCGCGCGGCAAACGTTGTTGTTGAAAAATTTTTTTCCCCTCTCGCGTCTAGTGGCGACTGGTCGTCGAACTAAAAACGTCGGATTTTATGAATCTCGCGTCTTTCGCTGATAGGGTCAACCCGATTGTTTTTTCTGCAAAAATAATTTTATTAAAATTTCTGATAAAAAAAAGAAAACGCTTGAATCGACAATCAGCGCCGCGATATACGAATGCGGGATGTCATTTATGCGTCTTTTTTTGAGGGATAATTACAGTCACTGTGCTGAATACAGAGCCGAACTAAGTTAGTCTCTCGTAATTTTAGCGATTAATTAAAACGAGTTTTGTCGTTAGTTGTAAAGAAAACGCTCTTTCGTTGTGCACGCATTATTTCGACCTCCGGCAAAATTGAGATTTATTATTACTTCGTGTCGGAGAGGGAAGCCCGTTACAACGTATTACTTCATATTTCTGGATTATGTTCTCCCGCTCCTTCTCTTTCGCTACAGTAGGCTACGCACGAAACAGCCGCTTGTCATGCATCTTTTATCGTACGCGCCATTTCCTGCCGAGAGAGCTTTTCTTGTTTCTTTTGTTTTCTTTTTTGACTCATGGGGATCGCGTACGTTGATCGCTGCACTTCCTAAAATTTCGTTCGCTACGAAAACGCAGTTTATCTTAACGTGATGCAACGAAAAGTTCAAAAGGAAATTGCTCAGATGCGGCACGTATTTACGATGAATGAGCTCCTGTAAACTCATGGTTGATACATCAGAATAAAAAGAGATCAAAGAAACTTCTGCTACAAAAAAAAAAATTCTTCAATTTCTACTCCACTCTCTAATTATAGTTTTTTGTATGTCGTCCGTACTGTTGCGCTGTACCATGTATGTGCGTACGTGTGTGTGTGAACGTACACAATATACCTATAATTTCGTCACATACGGAACACAGGTATCAAAGCGTTGGACATTGGTTACCCGATGATGAGTTGCCAATATACAGCAGCTGGCTCGGCACAAAACGATCTCTAAATAATTCACATTTAATTACTGCCTACTGTGTTTTCCCGAAGCGTAATAGTCGGGATTCGTGCTGCGTTTTCGATTCTAACTGCCCTTCGACATTGAATCAACACGATGCCGTGACTTCTTATGTAAACTGGCAAATAAATCTCAGCAGCATTGATAAAAACACACAGTCCGCGTATATCGAACGTTATCGCGTAATTATATAACACAAAACTGAATTGCGAAATAACCTACAGGCCTGAAGAAGAATACGTGCGTATAGTTTTCGGTACCTAGATATGTGTATACCTCGGGAAGTTTCCAACACGAAATCTAATACAATAATTGCATTTGTGCGGCTTGTTGTTAATTGCGTATGGATAATCGCGGGAATTACGGGCACAACAAAAGCTCTCGGAACTCGCATTTCGCGGATTGCGCGTATTCCTGCAGCAAGCATTTGTTGTAATTAGTTTGACATTGAAATCGGATAACTACGGTAACGTTGCTCATCATTAATGCCCGTTATAACTCGCAGCGAGTTTAACAGAATATTAGTTTGCAATCAGTTCGGGAGATCGCGACGATGCGCTTCCATGTATTCCCGCGTATCAGTTCCAGCCCGAAGTTTCTATCACTTCGCACAGGAACCGTGTATTCAGCATGCAGCGCATGCAGACATTGCGCGCGAGAATCCTCGTGGGCGTTAGACTAAGTTTAAATGTCTTCAAGATGGTAGTACTGACCCATTTGCACGCAGACGGGTTAACCATTCGGCTTCGGTTGCTGTACTTCATCAACGAGATATGTTCAAACATATGCCGCGACGAGAACAATATGCTACGTGGACGGAATAGACTTGTCAAGTATGACATACGATAGCGCGGACTTGCATTGCGCTTACGTTGTCGCGTAACAAAGATTTTCATTTAAATCTGGGAAACACAGTCTGAATGCTCGTCTCGGACGCAATCTAATTCTCTGTCGTCGCGAGATTTTGGATAATATTCGAAATAAAATAATATTACAAAAATAAAAACAATTTTATTTATAGGATGTTTCTGCGTAAAATAATATAAATGCGTTTTTATTAAAAGTTAAATGTTTTTTAAAAATAAATGCGCTCTTATTAGTTGAATTTCTTGTAACGATATATTAGTTTTCGTAGAACGCGACTTTCGGCACGAAGTAATTATCGCCCGCTACTGCCGCGTCTCACCTTCGTGCGATATATGCATTTATCGGTATACCGGATAACTTCAACGTGGAACACGCATACTTTGAATGCGGCTTGTTAAAAGTTTCCTGGTTAGACGGAAATGGATTTTGCATTCGATGGTAGTAGGTGCGCGCGATTCGTAGGCACGAAACAACTTCATGTCGACTTCCTCTCCGATTCTACGACAACCAAACGACCACATGATAAAGGAATTTAAAACAGAACGAAGGAAAAAAGTGTATATAATGATACAATTGACATAAAGCATGTACATTGTAAAAAAGTTATCTAAATTGTAAAAGTTCTTTTTATCTATTTTCTGCTTCTGCGTATTTGTTAATAATTAAAAGAGAAGAAACATTTTTTGTGCTCGCGGTTTTTCGAACTTGTAGTGTCTCCTTTTTTATATTTCACGCAAAAGAAATTTTAGATGAAAAGATAAAATGTTTATACGTATATATACTCGCGCAAGAAAACTTTCCACGTGCGAAACGGTCTTTGACGGTTCTCAGTTAGGTAAAGAGGCAAAAAGATATTAATGATGTGCGTACCAAGAATTAACGGGCAAAAGGAAACGAACGACTCATCCGTTTCCTCGGGAGCAACGTAGAAAGAACTCGGCGGATCGCTCATAAAAATCCCGCTTGGCAGGACGCGATTTATGCTGGCGCCACCCTCAAGGATTATCATATTTCCCTCGACGTACGAAACCCCGCGCGAGAAAGTGTCGGCTGAGATTGCGCGACGTTATCGTCCGCGAAAATGGTCGTTCGCTCGGCGGAGGTGACAGGCGACGACGCTTCCCAAGCTCGGCGGCAAAAGAAGGAAAAGCATCTTAATGCGTCCGTAAAGAGCTGTGCGACGCGGGAGAACAGTAATCGGTCGGGAATAGCTTTACGATGCCGCTCGGGCGAGCGACAATACCGGGGCGGCGACGTATCGAGTTTTTTTATTTCGCTGAAAAAGACTTCCGTGAAGCGACGCGGGACGGCATGAGCAAGCGCGAAAAGGGAGTGGGACGGCCGTTCATAAAGAAAGAAAGGGTTGCAAAAAATCGACCGATTTATTAGCGTGCCATCGGTGTGACGGCGTGCGTGGCGACGTCTAAGTTAACTCTTTTGACGGCACGCATGATCGCTCTGTCGAGCACACGCTGTTGCACACAACACGTACGGTGTACACAACAACTACACCGCCTACGAGCGCAACGCGATCGAAACTTTTTGCTCGCTCGTTCGCTCGCGCTATTCTCGCGTGATACAATATCAATTCGCGCGCGCTCTGTTTATGCGAAACGAACCGTTTACTTTGTGCCGCGCGCATGTCCGCTTTTCCGCGACGACAGGAAGTATTATGAACTTGCGCGAAACGACTTCCGTGACAGTCGCGCGCGATAGGTTCGAACAACACATCGAACGTGTGAATACATCTCAAAACGTGCACAACAGTTACGCGCGTAACTCGTTTACGTATTATACACAGTTTGTAAACGGTTGTTGCAATATTCGTTCGCGCAATAGCGCCGTTTGGCTTGTCACTTGCGCGCGTAAATGCAAGCAGTGCTCGATCCTTCAAACGCAGAGAAACGCTCGCAGAGGGACGAGAAAATCGGCATCTCGTAATCGACAAGTTGGCGAACATGCAAGCGCCGAAAGCGCGTAAAAGTAAAAATTACCTCTAATTAGCAAAAGAAAGGATTTGATATATTTGCGCGGCGGAGAGAATTGCTTTTTAAGACTCCGGCCTATTTAACGGAGCCCTTTGTTAAGCGAACGCTGTTTAAATGATAACTCGATCGAAAAGCCCGGCTGAACCGAACAACGGCATTTAATTAACAAAAGTGCTCACCGAGAGAGTTTTACCGCCACCCACCCGGCCCTTATCTTGCGGGGAGACCCACTTCGGATTCTCTCGCGTTCCTTCCTTGCTTCTCACCCTCTCGTCCTCGCTCTTTATCCACAAGCCGTGCCTTCGTTTCCTCTTCACCGATTGTCCGGGAATAATTGTTAAAATGTAGTATCGCCGTACAATCCCACCGGATTTTGCCCTCCCTTTCATCTTTTCAACTTTATTATAACTGTTCTGCTTCTCGTTTCCCATTTCGTCTCGTACGAGCTATTGCTACTTCACTTTCGAAAACCGATCGTTGCGCAAACGTGGTTTAAATAACATTTTTACTCCGCATATATCGCATATATCGTTAATCCGGCTAGTTTGTCATGTGCGCGGTATCACGAAGCAACAAACGAATTCGCACATTTCGATGCACACGGAAAAACGTTGAATGAACAGTTTACCGGGACAGCTGGCAAATAGGGAAGCACGTGTTGTATCTCTAGAAGTAAATTCTATTATTTACGAAAGCGCCGCAAAAAATGGAATTTTGACAACGCCTGTTATTTGTTTCCTGCGTTAGTCTGACGAAACGTGGTCGGTTTTTGTTGGTATTATATGGAAAATATATTTGCTCCAAGTTACAGAGTAGTATAGTGCGCGTCGAGCTTTGGGACAATAATTTATCTTTATTCGCTGACGAGCTAATCCTGAAAATGTTTCGTCAATTAAGCTTGTTTACTCTCTCGTTTATAAAAAAAACAAAAAAAACAAAACGAAAAAAAAAACAATTCGCAACGGGAACAAGGAATAATTTCTCACAAATCTTGCGTTTGTAAAAGTAAGACGAATTTATGTTATTTCAGTTTGCGTAGATATAAAATCGTTGTAATGATGATAAAGATGACGTACCCGCGCGATTACGCTTGTCGAATTAACGGACGTTGAAATCCGTCGATTTATAATGCGATAACTACCGGTGTGTGAGAAATATCGATGGTGCTCATACAGATTGATGAGACGGACGGGAAACGCGTTGCAAGTTCGCGTTAAATCTCCTCGACAGCGAGTAAAAGTCATGCACGTCGTAAAGTCGAGCGTCGAGCGCCGATAAAAGGGTGAAGATGAAATGCTTGCATATCGATTTGTTTGTTCTTCCCTTAAGCATCGGAAAGCTCCAACCCTTCTGTCGCATCCCCAAAGCGTTTGATTTTCTCTTGGACTTTTTTTTTTCTTTGCTACTTTCGGCGGAATCCGATTGACATAAAGAATCCTACTTATAAATCTCCAGTTCGCGTCTCCTTTTCGGGATTCGTTTTTCTATACTTGCATCTCGTCTATTTCAACTATGTATGCAAATATGGTTCTCTTCATTTGCCTTTCAAGCTCGTCTTTGCTTCGACGAAAGTAATATAATTCGAATTTTTAATGGCAAAAAACCTGTGATACAGCTTCGGTCTTCCAGCGGTGTAACAAAAAATGTATAAATTACGTCAATTGGATTTTTGGAAAGAAAACCAAACATTTCAGTACAAATACATATTTTACTGTGCTTCATATATTTCTATCTGCTGCTTTTGCAACACATTCGATTGTACATTTTATTTTCGAGCCATTTACAAGTATTACGTGTGTAGTTCCATTCATTAGAGAGAACACAGATACGCGTGTGTTACGTTGTTCATTGACATCTCGTTTCGCGGCCGCGGCGTTCCATTAATTTTACTCGTTTAAAACGAACCGTAAACCGTGCATCGTTTACACGAGCAATCTCCCGCAGCCGCGAACACCGATTCATCATCGACCCAAACATCGCACGGAACGTTTCGTTCCATCGCTGGTATTCCGAACGTGCACTTTCCGCGGAATTACACCATCCCTTCTTAAATCGCCCAGCCGGAAAGCGCGGAACGAATTTCAGTTACCAGCCTTAGCAAATATTCGTTCAACATCGCCGACGCGCGATGCAACTGACAGCAAAAGCAGACGATTCCTGGAAACTTCTGCGAATCCTACCCACGTATCTCATGGCTGTGGCACCTTGTGATTTCGCGATCTTCCCGTCTTCTTTTTGTTACGCTCGATGAAAATTTTCCCCCTTTCTCCTCCTTTCCCTTCTTCTTTACTCTCTATGTATCGCGCGAAAATCCGCGAAGAGAGGAGGGAAATCCCGGGAGATGAGAGGGAAAAAGCGTTAAAAAGACTCGGTTCCCTCGGAGACCTATTTTCGTAACAAAAGAAAACCGCGAGTTGTACGAAGATTCCGAGATAAAAAATGACGCGGCGAGCGCGCACAGATCTTCGAGAATATATGTATTTTGTCACGAACAATTGAATCGCAATTCCATCGCTCTTTGATGATTGCATAATTGACCGCGGTTTAATTAAGGCATGCGGACAGCTCGTAGCGCGCGCGGCTGTTAATTAAATGATCCCGTCAACATCATCGTTCGCATGCACGTACCGAATTTCCGTCCTGAATCTAGGTTTCCAGCGTCTCGCTGGGCCCGTTCGTAAAGGAGTCGCCTGTGGATGCGTTGCGGGATAGCGGGAAACAGGATGGGTGGCAACCTCGAATGGGAATAGTACCGGGCTATGAGTTCTAGCCCGGAGTTGCGCGAGTGAGTTATGTCTTCTCCGTGAACTCCATTCCCCGCGTCCGAGGGAAAGTCCTATTCAATTTAACGTATCTCGGCAGTATCTGCCTAATTTCCTCCCTTACATCTTACGAATTTCGTTCGCCCGCGTTCGCGCTTTTCGCGCACGGCGCTTGCCGTTAATTCTTTTTGCTCGCCACCGGGAGCTCTTTCCTGAAAGGTCCTTTCAGATTCGCTTCTTTTGTACAGTTTTTGGTTGCTTCTTCGTACGGACGAAGAACGTAAAAAGCGTTTGCACGAACAGAAGGAGCTTTTTCCGCAAAACTCTTTGGCCGACTCTTTATCCCGGTCCGCTTCTTTCGAAGTAGAGAGCGATTTCACGGGAGAAGTGCGTTTTAGCAAGTCCTACGGGTAAGAAGGGAAGACACGCAACGCTACTATATTTACCATGAGAATATCTGTACAGTTGTTTTTTTTCTTCCGACTCGTTTCTATGCTGAAACTGCGATATAACTGAACTCCGTAAGATTTCAATTTACGATATTTTATAGACAAAAGGGAATCAACATATGTAACGTTTAAATTGTGGTTCTTCTTGCTGCGCGCGTTGAGAAGAAATCTGTATTATTAATTACGTCTCGTAATTTGCTTAGGAAGAAACTACATTTGCATTAGCTTTTGCGCTGCGCGATTTATCTACCGTTGACATTAGCGTCATCAAGAAATTCATCGCGAGACAAGATTAAATGTTTATTCTGTTAATTGCCAGGTTGGTAGTTCCCATCTACCGTGGAACAATTATTCGTCCGTCGATTGAAATTCTGCGGTCTTAGCCGAAAGGTAATTAACTTTTAATCGAGAAAGTTCAGTGGCTCCGCGTTACTTCCCCCGTCTCCAAATTACTTCTTACCTATTTCTCATCCTTTCGATCCTTCGAACACTCGCCTCGGACAGGTTCCTGCCACTCAACGTGTCTAAACGTCCAATTGAGGAACGTGCGCGCTACGCGATATACTTCGGCTTATATATAACGGCGCCTCTAAACTCTCTCGTTCTCTCACAAGTTTCGGCGTTCTAAGCGCTGATCGATGCGCATTCCTTCTCTCCGGCAATGAATGCACCGGGTCGCATTGTTCGCAAACGCGCGCGCGCTCGCCGACTTTTATTTAAAACGCAACAAATCCGCGCGTCAGAGACGCCCGGATTGCGAAACGATAAAAGAACTTCGGTGCACGTCACGGTGCATGACCAAAAAAATAGGGACAGAAATCGGGTGGAGTTGTGCCGCGCGTGCAATTTGCGCCGCTACTTTGGCAGCCGAAAGCGGATCACTCTCGCATTCAAGAGACACGTTATCACGTTTCGCCGCATCAACGGAATTTGGAGTATTTTCAATTTCCTACGGCACATACAACGAGAAGCGTCCCGATACGAGCAAGTCGTAGAAGCGGCCGCGGCTCGCAGCCGCCAATAAGGGACAACCACGCTTTCAACAAAATCACTCGATCGTTCCGCGCACACGATGCGCAAACGAGAAGACATATCCTCAATACTTTCCCGTTGGATTGAAACGATTGTCCAATTAGATTCGAAATTCGATTCACATTACTTATAGGTGTGTGCTCGTTGATTGGTCTTGCGTTTAACTAACGCGACTCTTATCGCACAATTACAATTACAATTTATAAGTGCAATTTACGCAGTCGTCTATCGCTGCAAATTATCGTTTCAAATCGAATATAAAAAAATACATAATTTATATATAATTTATATAAACATATTTAATTATAAGAGAGCAGCGCAATTTTGTGACAATAATTCTCCGGCGAGAGTAAAAGTCCGAAGTTGAAAAGCCCAATTCCAGTCTCCGCGTGCAGTAGATTTGCGAACTTTTATTAATAATGAGAAACCGCCCGCAATACTCGCGATTATTGTATTCTCTCCCGTTCTCGGCCCACTCTTGGATCGGCTTGATCAGTCGATGAGTTCATCGTCGATGAATCGAAATAATCAAGTACAGATGGATTTGCATACAACGCGGGAGAATCGGCTACATCTCTGTAAGTTGCAGTGAAAGGATTCCTGATTGCGTGCCCCATCCTCTCGTCCAACGAAGGGGGACGCGCGTCCCTGCCTCTTTGATCGAACGCAGCCTCTGTTCTCTCTATTGAGATCGCATTAGCCGAACGAGGAACAAGGAAAAAGAATTCCAATATCGCGCAAAAATTTGTCTCCCGACAACCAATAGTTCGCTCGAAACGTTAAGCCGGATTTTTATTTCTCGTTCGGTTCTACAAACTCCAGCGGGCGCGAAACAGTAATAAGTCAAACTAAAACGAAGTATATCCGCTCTTTATTCTACAAGCCGGATTTGACTTCAGTTCTGGGATTAAACTAACGAATACATCATTGATTGTTTTTGCGATGTTGATGAAAGTCGCGGTACAAATGACGGCGATAATTAGAAAGACAAAATTTATTTGCATCTCTTGCAAAATATAAAAATTGTAGTGTTTTTATCGTTTCTAACAATACGTTTGTTCTCTCTCATCACAAGATTTGAGACAGATGTTTGACTGCTAAAACGTTGCAAAACACCTATTAATATTTATATTAATTTGCTCATCTGTGTTTACTAAAATATACGCTCACACAAAGTATTATATTCTATAAAGAGCTCTTATTACGGCAAACGGGATTTTTCTCGCCCGGTGGACCAGCGGCTGCTATCTCTGAGATTTATTTTAATTCGTTCTCGGAATAGGAGGCTCTCCCGCAGTCGCAGCACGAAGTTCAGTATAATTACAGATAGTAGACAAGGGGACGCTCTGTGTCAGACCGTGTGTACGCGAGGAATTGCGCGTCTTGAATCTGCGAAGATACGAAAGAGGATGAAAGAAAGAGCTGCGAGAGCGGCAAAAGTAGAAGGCATCGCATTTAGAATCGCTCGGTTTCATTGCCTTCATGATGGAGAAGTAGTATAATACAAAGAGATGAAAATCACGAGAGTGGAAAAAAATGAGGAATGGTGAGAATTATGAAAGACGGAGGAACACAAGAGAGTAGCGCTGATCTCGCGGGTGATGCTGCGGAAAAAGAGAAAAAGAGTAAACTAATAAAGAATTTTTCATTAAAGCACACTACGGACTACGAGACAATCGTCTAAATAACCTTCGACAAACCGCGCGTCGATGCTGGCAGGAAAAAGAGTACGTCTTCCGGGAATTTCTCCGAATAACCAGTTCGTAAATATTTGCTTCCGCATTAACGCAGCGGAGGTAAATTCTGGGTTACGTAATTATACTATTTGCATACTTAAGATTCGTCTAACGTCTCTTTTAAAAAAAGAAGAATTTCAACTGCAGAGAGTTAGTTGTACAAAAATTGACATACGAGCGTGTGCGCGTAGCGCATATGATTGTTTCGATGAATAAAACACTGAGTGTAGAAAGTAGCTGAATTGTGAAATTTTATCCGAACTTGTTTCTCATACTCGAGATGATAACAATATTATCTTTACGTTCAACCGTAGATTTCTATCGCGACACACGTTATCATTTTTATAAAATTAAATGTCACATTGGTCGATATCTTCTCGATTGGATCACTGTCGCAGAGCAACCGCGAGATGCATCTCTTAATTAGATACGCGTCAATACGTTTCGAACGGAAGCAAAAATGCAATAAATAAAAAACGTGCGCGGAAAATTGCACTGGATTAAAATTGAACGAAGCAAGATTTTTTTATTTTTTTTTTTTTTTTTTGTTTTACTTTAGATATCTCTCTCGCTTCTCCTTTTACACTCGGTAATTTCGTAAATGAATTTTTGCGTCAAGAATACCAATTACGTAGCGAGCTAACTACATTTCCAGAATGCTCCGCTTGGAAACAGTCCAATGCCGCCCGGCGAGGTCTGCCAAGTGCGTTAAAATCTATCGATCCACAAATTGCCGCGCGAATCCATTTAATCTTCGCCGTTCGTAGGTGGAACGGAATAAAATAGACTAATAAGAAAAGACTAATAAGAAAACGCTTTGCGGGAGACCGTATTAGCGCCGAAACTCGGCGATAACTTCACCGTCGCGCCGATAAATCGCGAATCCGTGATAAAGAGCGGCGACTCGCAGTCCACTTCTCGAGATGTCGCAATCGCACAATAGTGAACAAAACCAAGATTTTTAAAAGAAGAATATATTTTGACATAGTTTCACAAGTCACGTGTATTTAATAATATACGCGCATATTAAATTTTCCATTTCAATCGAAAGCGCGTAAGGTACATACATCGATATCCGGGGCGCATTCGATGATGCGTCGCGTGAAAGTTTGATTAACATTAACAATCGACAAGTGTGACGCAGACAAAGCGCGTAATCACGAGCGCAGTGATTATGAGCGTGAGATGCAGCTTTCGTAAACGCGCTTTTGCATGGCGAATTGCGTTATCGTAGTGGCGCATGATGCAGCATCGACGACAAATACAATAAACGCCAAGCCATGTTGACGATAATAGCCGGATCATTCCGCATATTACTACGGCGAAATCAGAGCGAACGAGCGTTATTCGCGAACGCGAAAATGTCAAAAATTACATAGCGCGCTTCGAGTGTCGCGCGTGTCGTTTTATCGTCGCATAACGTGTCGCGGTTGAAAAAAAAAACCAACTGACCGACTGCTGCCGGCGGCGGACGGCGGGCGCGGTAAAGCATCGGACAAAATTGCATACGGTACGAGGTAATAAATGAGATTTCAACCGGTTGAATGCGAATAAACGAAGCGCGCCACGACGACGGTAGACTGACGCGCGCGAAGCAAAAAGAAAAATCGTCCAGAAAATTGACGCCGTCGTCGCGCGCCGATTCGCGCCGCTGTGTCGTTTTCAGCTTTCCCACGGTGTGGGCAAGACGAACTTTCCAATTCAATTTCCAGATACGTCGCACAAAGGCTTATTTATAAAACGCTCGGTAAGAGCGGACGCGAGCGCAAACGATCGTCGTTGAAGCGCGCGAGAAAGGAACGAAGAAAACGGCAGCCTCTTTCTCTCCCAGGCTTCGATAACGCGGCCCGATGCTGGCGTCAGGGTCGCGCATCGCTGCCGGTAAAAGATATCAAACTAATTGAAAAAGTTTAACCAGAGACTTCAGTGTTATGTAATATTTACGATAGACTGTACACTAATACAGTTAGTTTTTTTTTAAAACTCGTCCGAGTCCCCTTATTTTCGCGCTAATCGCGTCAGATTACCAGAAAATTCGTGACCGATAAAATATTCTGATAATTTGCATCCGTCTTTATAATCTTTTTGCCATTGAAAACTGTACATTCGCGATAAAATTCAGAGGATTGACGAAAAAAATATCAAGAAAAATTTCAGAAATGAGAATTTCACATTTTTACGGTAATACAATCACCGGATTAAATGAATTTTAGAATTTTATTTCCGAGCGCGCACTTTCTGATCAATACCCTGATTAGCCAATGTTTCGCTTCTGAGGCAAGAACACTACGGCGTATGAGCAACTACATATGTTACAACGGTGATGAATGCCATAGTCATCGGTACCTATGTACGTGTTCGCGATTCGCACAGGTTTCACACAGACACTTGAAATGGCCGTAGATATGGATTCTGCCCGATGGCAAAGGGGGTCTCCTAATTGTTGCTGCAATGTTCATAGAATACGTGTGCCCGGTCGGCGGTGTTTGGCCCTGTGTATGTACGTGCGCGATGTTAGCGTCGTATACATTATCGCGCCATACATTCCTTGGGGCGAATATACGTGTTAATGGATCCTTGCACTCTGAATTAGGTCCATCTGCCAAATGGACGCGCGGACTGTCGGCAAAGGGAGCCTCATTAACCGGATATTCGGAACGCATCGGTCATGTTAACAATAACATCTGACACTTAGCGCCATTTCCGAAACTAATTGAGTTTTAAATTTTCTACGAGTTCGCGAATTTATCGAAATCGAACGAGCGATATATTCGCGATATTATACAAAACGAGTAGATAAATGCTTGTTAATTACTCATTTTTCTCGTTTATTCACTTTACATTTTGTATCTTTCACATCCGTAATTTTGTGTTTTTGTGTCTGATATTACATGTAAAGTAGACGCGATAAAAGTGAATTTTTATATTTCCCTATTTGTAGTCAAACAAAATTGAAAATAATACAAATTTGTAATATTCTCATTCTCCCTTCTCCTTCTCTTCTTCTCTCTCTCTCTCTTTTTTTTACTTTTTATGTCTCGTAATACTGTGAATACGCATAAATGAATGTAATGGACCTTGGGATGCAATTTCGTACGTCCACAAACCCATTTCACTCAACCACCGGTTTTATACTCAGTGTTCGCCGAAATTTGCCCTCTCTCACTTTCTTCGGTTTCTCTCGCTTCCCTATTTTTCGTATAAATGAGCACTGCAAAATCCACGTGCAAGTACGCAGGAGATAAAAGAGGTCCATTTCCGCGAGCATTTTGCATAGTTTGGGGCGCGGCATATACTTTTATAAAGGGCACTTTCTAAAAAAAATAACGTTAAAAAAAAAAACAATAGTAAACTGAATGAATTACTCTCAAAGTTTATATATGTATATGTAAGATAAAAGAAAGATTAAAAACGCAGATTAGCAACTTGCACGATTTTAATGTAGAAAACCTAATTGTGCAAATTTTATTTTTTCTTTTTTGTGTTTCTGAACGTATCTGAAAGTTAACGGTTATAGAGATGCGCTTTTCAAACGGTAACATCGAAAACTGCTCTTAAAACTAACGTCATAGCCTATAACGTCAGGAATACAATGATATCTAAATCGAATTGCTGACATCACGCGGCGTCCACTCTATTGAAACGTAAACGGGCTGTGCTACTGCGATGCATTAGGTATTCGATTTGCCATGTAACATTCTCTAAGATATTGTAGAGCTTAGCCTTTGTGAGAGCACGTAGCGCCAACATTCGGTTGTTGTATTTGCAAATATGGCATCAAAGCGAGCTCATGTTATTTGGTACGTATAAATATCACGACCGTCTCTGTACATTTGCACGGTAACAATTACAATTGTACACACGCGCGAATGACGCATGTATGTATAATTACTCCTTTTCATCGATTGTTTTACTTCCTATTACAGTATCGGGTGGTTTAGACATTATAAACCGTACACTTCCCTATGTTCAAGAATTTCGTCACTTCTACCGAAATCATTTTCATCACTAGATACATCTGATCAAAGACAAAATATATTTCTATGAATAAGACGGACCGTAATGAACCGCCTCTTCGGTACTATAAAGTCTTGATAAATGAAGAGCTTGATGTTTGGGTGAGCTAAGGATAAGGAGAAATGATTAATAATTCCGGTATATTATAAAATATCTTATTTGCTACCTTATTCGCGCTCACATGCTGCATAAGATCTGTTTTGAAAACGTTTGAGACAACAACAATCTGTGTTGAAACGCTCGTTCTCGAATTTCAGCAATTTTTGATTTCTATTCTTTCTCAAAAAACTTAAATCGATACTTGAGCTCGTCGAACTTTACTCAAATATCATAATGTCAAAGTAAAAAAATAAAATGAAATACAACAAAAGAAAAAAACAGAAGAAGTGCGATCAGGTTCCCTTTTAATCTCGTGATCAAATTTTTAAAGGATTGGCATACATATATAATACATTGGTTAGGTCTTGTGTTAAGTCAGGCTGACAAAATTTAATGCATATTGAAAAGCGTTAAAGTGCTTTCAAAGTGAAAAGAGAAATAAAAAAAAGGTTCAGTTAGATGCATTTTTAGACTTACTAAAAAATATCATTTCCGAGTCCGAGAGCTCTGTCTATAAAAGATATCGTGAAGGCAGGAGCAAAATTCTCGACAGAATTCGCGGCTGATGCCGATTAAAACGAACGATTAAAACGATGGAAGAAGAGCCATGTCGGAAGTCTCAGGTCAAACTATTTTAATTCGGCAAACAATTCCCGATATTAGCGGAATCATTCGAACTGATGTTTATAATGCGCAAACGCGTAGTTCCGGATACACAGATGTGTGTGAGCGTGTGTGTAGATGCTGCTCTGGGGATTGAAATTATGCAGATTAAACTCGCTCACATCGTATCCGAGATCGCTCAGCCGAACTAGACGCATACGTCAGTAGAGAAAATCGTTTATCTTTCACGCGATAGTCTATGTAAACTATTGTAAACGCTGTTTACTAGTCGAAAATTCATTCGTCAAAGTTGAGAAGAATTTTACATTTTCGTTACGTTCTCAGTAAGTTAAGTAGAATAATTATATAAATTTGCTCGTAAAATTGGTTTAAAGTGTATTTATTATTAAAAATATATATAATATAAGCTAACCTAATTTATAATTTTGCTAATGATTTATTTTAATGATTTATTACTTTACTTGATATAATATTGTAGAATATGTTTTATAACTGTCTTTATATACATACACAAGTTATGTAGAAAGTAAATAATATATGTAAATATATATATATATAGGTATAGATATGTTTATATTTATATAATTATATATGTAATTCAATATATAATATTTTAAAATATAAAAATAAACCTTATACCTTATCTGTATATTTTATCCACTTTCTACATATCGTCAAAAAATTTACTACATGCAATAATAAATCCATAAATTTTACTAAATCATATTAAGTTCTGTTTATACTTAAAATCTTGTTCATTTTTACATAAGTGTTACATACATGTATCACATTATATAAATCTATGAACAATTGTCACATTTATATTCACATTAATGTATATGTATATTGCTATTTATGTTGAGTTAAATATAGAATGGAAGTGAGAAAGAACGTAGTCATATTGTTCATTACATATTTTACAGTTGAATGGTTTCAAGACCTTTTTTAAATGAAAAGATCGATGTTTCCAAATCCTCCTTTGTTTTATAAGTGAAATCACACATCTTCAAAAGAATGTAATATAACATAAATTTATACAAATATAACAAGAGAAATAAGGCCATTAAGAACTAAATGTTGAATGTACATATACTAAATATTTTTTAACGTGTAAATACAAATTATAATACAAATCAATTCAAAAATTTACATCAAATTTTTAGTATACATCTCATAAAAACAATGTCTTCTTTTGCCTATATAATTTAAAAATCAAGTGCAAAGAAAACATCTTGATCAGGAGTCAAACCCGCATTTCGCGCAATTATCTTTCAAAAGGCACTTCGTCGTAATTATCTTTTAAATTTTACATGTGGAAAAAACGAGTTGTTTCTTGCAAGATGTAAACTAAGCATTCGATATTTTTTTAATTGAGATCAATTTGAATTGTCTATTACTTTATACAATAAAAACTATTTCGCACGTAAGTACATCTAGCATTTGGCTCTTACTTTGATTTTATTAATTTTCTTATACAGTTGAATATAAAAAAACAGTGTATCATCAATGTAAAATTATGTGTTATAATTTTACTGTTATTACACACACTGTTATTGTTATACTATTTCTATAAACTTTATTTTTGTCTTTCTAACTTACGTCACAAATATAGGGTTTATTTAAATGCCATTCTTTGTGATGAAGTTGCAGAGAATGAAAGGAATAGTACTTAAATCTCTCGGACTTACATATATCACATCTAAACATGTTTGACATCATAAATTTATGAACATTTTGATGATTTAAATACTCGGGCACTGTATTAAAATGTTCATCACATATCTTAAAAATAAAACAGTATAGATGACTAACACGTTATATATTATTTTGATAATTGTTTTTATACACATATCTTTAAAAAACTTGCCACGCAATAATTATTCAGGACATAAAAATGCATTTTTATATGTTTTGTGACATTCTTAAGATTAGAACTTCTGTAACTACATTTATTACATTCATATTTATTATTTTTTCTATGACACATGTAATAATGTATATTCAAAAAAGTTGTATCTTGGCAAAAGACAGTACATATCTAAATAAAAAGAATAATATACATGTTTTCTGATCTTAAAAATCGGTTTATATCTCGTTTATAAATATATTTATAGAGAAAACATCTTACTTCACATTGATACTCCTCGTTAGTATTTGTAGATGTTTCACTCGTCACACCAATACTTGTAGATGTTACACTATTTCTAAATTTATCTATATAATTTTTGATATAAAATCTTGTACTGAGAGAAAAACGATGTGTAGCCATGAAAAGTCAAAGAGCAACTGAGAATTCGAATTTGATATTGCTGTGTGAGCAAAGCTGTGAAAGCAAAGTAAAACGTAAACAAGAAACATAGTTGTGCGATCGTATTTATATGACTCTTTTCACATGAGTCATATAAATGACGGTTTGATTTGAATTTGAAATATTTTATCAGAAATGTTGTCACTCTTTTTATAAAATTTATTACAACTATTTTTTTTGTGTATTTTTAAAAACTGTTTTAATATTTAACTCTTTATGGTTTAATATATATATATATATACACACACACACACACACACATATATATATTAAACCATATATATATATATAAGTCAAAGTGATTCGGACTAAGTCCGTTATTATCAACATTTACCATATTTTTAAACGAGTTTCGTACATGTAACTAACTAATATGTAATATATTTATGATATTTATTTCATATTTATGAATTTTCGCAGTGTAATTGTACGAGTTCCTACTGCAATATAAATTTAAAAGTTTTGAATATTTTGTGTACCTTGCAAAATATATACGATAACACGATCGTTTCCTTTGAACGTCGCTAATATGACAATAATATATCAACGAATAGACTAAACTTGTTTTGACGCGGACAATTAATACGGTAGATGCGAGAAAGAAAGAGAAAGATGAAGCAGAGGGACAGAGAGAGAAAGAGACACTTTATACCGCGCTGTACTTATAGCCAAGATGCTTATTCTCAGTCTATACGTTCGCATTTCTTATGCAAACACGTATTAAATGCGTTCCTGGTGTACGTCGAATCAAAATCAAATCAAGCTTGGTACGTGATCAGATGACTGCGGCGGTATAAAGAGAGTCGACAGAACTCCTCCTTTAGCCGAAACGGCGGCAGTGGTGACGGTACCTTCAACTCGCCCCGCAGTTTCTCAACTGTAATTCCGACTCGATAGTTGCCACGGTATTACGGAACTGCGCGCGACTCTCTAACTCCATTAATCATTACAGCTCCTAGATCGGTCCAAGATCGTTTTTGAGAAGTCCGAAGTCTCGAATCCTAATCTATCTTAGCCGCGCTCTACACATTTCTCGGCTGTTGAAAAGAGCTCGTGTTAATATGAATATAGATCATTACAAACATTGAGTGAACTATATAATCGAGTTTCATAGATTTATTGCTTTTCATTTGTACTGACATAGAGACCAAATTTATTTGAGTAACAATTAAGTTGTTTTTTTTTTTTTTATCAAGACAAATTACAGAAGAAAGAAATACAACAAAAAGATACTTTATTGCTCTATTTTGTAAAACATAAATTTAAATTATATAATCCTTGAATGTTTATGCAAAACATGTTTAATGCGCATGAAAATCATTCCAGACGTCTTTTTCTACTTGTGAAGTATTTCCGTTAATTAATGTTTGCGATATATTTAATTGTAGATATAAAAAGATTTATGATAGTTACACTAGAAGAGTTAAGAAAATGTACGTTTGCTGGGAATAATATTAACAAATCTTGAAACAACCGATCAGTGATATATATTGTATTGTAAAAAAAAAGAGATTTGTGTGTCTGTACACGAAGACGATGTATGCAGGCAATTTTTACGAGTTTCTACTGCAATATAATTTGAAATAGCATTTTCAAGTATTTTGTATATGTGCCTTGCAAGATATATACGATAACACGATCGTTTTTCTTGAACTGATATTATGACTGGTAATATATCGGCGAATAGACTATAAACTTGTTTTGGCGCGGACAAAATTACTGATTCCCCGTCTGTACGGCGTGACTCGATAGACGTTCCGGACGCGAAAGAGAATCCGTCTCTTTCCGCTTAAATTTGGAAGCCGAGTTCGGTACATTTCGCAACTCCGAGCAATCGTAATTTCGCAGGCGGCAGAAGTTTAGCCGCCGGGCTTTCGTTCGAGAGCTTAGAAGTCAAATATCGGGAATTTCATTTGCGCGCCGCTATGTATTATTCAATCGTACTCAAAGGAGTTTCCTCGCGGGGTTAAGCCTGCCGTTGAACTCATCAATCACTGTTCTCGACTGTGACGGACTATTCCAATAAGCTCAACTGTCAGGATTACTACTTGTGAAATCGATGTACGTCTCATCAAAGTGAACAAAAACTTTGTTTTAAACTACTAAGGGCATGAGAACACGCTGATGATTGCGCTTCATCGCATTCGTTGTGAGTCAAGTCACTTATTTCAATCATTAATTTTCTTTATCTTCGATGTTGAAATTTTATTTTCGAATAAACTACACAAAGGATAAATCTTCCTAAACTTATGTGATTAAGTTTAATTGTGATAAAACAATCTGAAAGATACAATTAGGTTTTTCTCATATTTATGTTCGGCGCTACCGTAGTCGTTTTGCAGCTTTTATAAGGTGGACAATAATCCTTGCAAAATCTAACTTGATCAACGTAAATTTCCACCTCAGTGTGCGGCTCCTCGATATGCTGAAAAACGAGTTCGTCGTCCTTACAATATTGATTGAAAGAGATTGAACATATTCGTTCCCACTTGAAACCTTCTGCGATCCGCGCTAAGAATCTGTAATAGATACATTTACATCACGTGGCTTGTGAATCAAATTCATGTAAATCCATCAATTTAATTCAATTTGCGTAATTGCGACTGTATAGGAGGAGGACACATTAATATCTCAATATCGAATAACGGTGCTCACACGTTGGGAAACGCATTAAGTCATCGCATGCTACAGCAATCCTACTCTCGACTCGATCGTTATTCGTTTAATACGACACGAAGCCATACATCAGCCTTCTCATTCTTACCAGGCAGTTTAAATTACAAGATAAGAGAGTCGCGAAACGGTATGATGTATAACAGATAGAGTTTGGCGATCTTTCTCCCGTTAACGCGTCGCGGAAATTACTTAAGATCTCTCTTACAGCGAGGGAAATCGACTCCCTGAAACGACACGCGTTCCGAACTGCCTATAAGTATAAGCAGAATTCCACGGTCGTACACACAGTCGGACTTACCTATTGCTGCAGTCAATACGGAACAATCGATAGCTGCAATCGCGCGCGAGATACCAGCTATCTAGCACGAGCTTTCTGGCAATACCCCTGTTCCGGACGTCCGGCGCGACCGCGATATAGCGGCACTCGAAGATCTTGAGAACGCGGTAACGCTTCCAGAGATCCGGCTTGCGAGTCACGTAAGCTTCGAACTCGAGTACGTCGCGAACCGGCCCGCGCTCGCAGCACCTAGCAAACTTCTCGATTCTGTCGGGATCCCAAGGACAAGAGCCGGCGTTCACCGCAGCGCCTATGATACAACCGTCCTGTTCCTCGGCGATTATCGTCATGCCCTCTCGAATCTCGTTGTACATAATGTCGAGCAACGACGACGCGGGTTCGTCGCAGTTCAAACCTATGTTTACCGTGACCGGATCGTACTTGTAATACGCGTCGCACATAAAAGTCATCACTCTGTCGTAATCCGGCGGGAAGGCCAATCGTGTCTTGTAATCTGACTAATTTTGCGCAAAACGTATAAATTTGTCAATGTGAAATTATACACTCTCGGATTATTTTTAAAAAATCTAAACATTTATCGAAGTTATCTAAACTAGAGAATCTACCAGAAAATGTATTATTGAAAAAATTTACAACTTTATCAAATCGATAAATCTGAGTGAAGACAACTGACTTACAACAACACATTTTGATGCATGATTTTGCATCGTAAAGTGACATTGCCGAGCTTTAAATATGCTAAACCACGTTTTGCGTTCCGTCCATCTTGTGAGAGGAAGAACTAACCTTGTCAAGATTGATGTCATTTTTGCCACTGGAAAATCTCTTATTCTAAAAATAGATATATATTATTTTGTGACGCATTTAACTGCGCAACTTGCAATATGCGTAATTTTTTTCAAAATATTCACATACATTTCAAAAACATTTGTTGACATATGATTTCCAAACATTTATTTGTAAAAACATTTTTTTGTGTCTATAAAAAAATAACTACTAATTGCATAAGTGAAAACATCGTACCTTGTTTTATCGGCATATTAGTAAATAATGAAAATTGTCCACATCATACGCAAGTGTCTAAACTCTAAACTGTAACCTGATATGTTAAAGATATTATATTTATATTTGTGTTACATTTTATGTATTTCACATTTCATTTGTCAGGTTTTACGTGCTTGTCGCGTACTTCATGTCACTCAAAAATGATAAAAATAGACAGCGCACAGGTTTTTCTATTATTTTTCTGTGCTAAGAGTTTTTTTGCCTGGCGAAGATAAAGGGGTGACAATAAAGTACCGCGAAGAGACATTCAAACCTTCGAAATCAACCGTTCTTGAAGAATCACACACAAGCACATCGGACGTGTGACGGTCACATAAAAAGACTGGAAAGCAAGATACGAGGCGAACGTCCGCTTTCGAAGGATTGGAGATTATCAGAAGATAAATTGCATTTCTTCTCGGGGTAAAACGTTGCCATCGAGGCAAACCTCGTTCAGGATCTATTTCTTTGACATAAATTATCCAAGAACTGACGTTTGTTACACGTCGAGCTCTCGCGAAGAACGTTCAACTACCAATCAAATAAAATGGAATACACTATCGCATAATTAAATATTATATCTTTATTATTGAAACCCAATGTCGTTACGCACAGAGCGCATTTCACTTCCATTAGGATGCGTCTCGGGGCGGTAAAACTTAATGCTCCGGTGTTCCGCAGTTTCTGGAAGACCAGGTCGGACGATAACTCAAACACGGCTCTATTCATTCACGGTCGTTGTACGAAGTGATATGGGTGGCAGCCTGCAGAGCGGCATCTGATTTATGTATTCGCGCCGCGTTCCACCGCTTTCGATATACATGCGCCTTCGTGTACACGCACAGACACAAACAAGTAGTAATATGTACATATAATACATATAATCGTCCTATGCGTACATACATCGACGATTGCGTGTACGCGACGAGAGAGTGCAGTTACACGCGAACATACACACGTACGTACATAAGGTGGTGGATATGCGCGAGTACGTACGGCAAGGGTGGGTAGGTGGCGCGGCTTATTGTTGATGAATGCGGCGAACCCGAGCTCACTGAGCCACGAAGGGGATGCGGGCTTTATACGTATATCGTAGTCAGACTACAGGGATGGTGGTGTAGACCGATAGGTATATGTTACAGAGAGAGAGAGAGAGAGAGAAAGAAGAAGTGGAAAGAGCCTCCGCGGACTCCAGTGGGGTTGCGAAGCCGCAAAGAGAACGCGAGAAGATACACGACTTATACATGCATCAATTACGTGTTCTTGTTCTCATTTCGCGGTTGCACTACGTAAAAGATTGCAATTTATCAACGCAACAATATCGGTATTATTAATATCCATTAACTGTCTGCCGGCTACGAATGCTTCTGTATTGAATCATTGATCGGTTGCGTAAATAGAATTAAGATTTTTACGTGTGGAAAAAGCGGAAAATTAAATTTATTGGCGTTGCGACTACTATGCGATCACCGAGACCGAAAAATATTTATAAAACTAAAAAAAAACATTCCGACGAAACAAAAAAATGAATAAAAATATAAAAGAAAATCACAGTATTTTGAACGATGTTGAAAACAAGAACAAATATATTTATTCTGATTAAATTTATTTATTTAATATCAGTAGAAAATCAACATGAGAGAGTAAACATAAAAACAAAGCTCGCGCTTTTTCCTTACAATTATGACTCATACAAACGACGACGTATATTAACACACGTCGGGCTGTCGATTTGCTGAAAGCAAACTTTCAACCCTTAGCTAAGCCAGTCTATTTTATGAATCCGTCTAAGTTCCCGAAGAATCCACCGTAGCGTGACCTTGGGCTTCTCAGTCGACTCCCGTCGCTTTTTCTAATTTCCTACGCTCATTGGCTTCCACTTCTCTGACCGATCTGGAGTTGTTATTCTTGCCTCTCGCGTACGTGCCTTCGGCGGCGCTGTGCTTCTCTCCGTATCGACCGTGCTTTTCAAAGCGTCCACCTTCACGTCCGTTATCGTAGAAATCCGCGTCCTTCATGAACTCATCTCTGTGATAAACGTTGCGATATCCGGCGGCGGTGTGGGCCTTCTTTCGGTTATCTCTGGTATTGTAAGCGGCGTCTTTTTTTTTCACGATTTCTTCTTTATTGTTCTTCGCGCGATTCTTATTTTTCGCGCGGCTCTTTTGCACACCCGAGGTCTCGCTGTATTCGCTTTTCTTGTTTTCTTTCTTCGAATCGCCTCTTGAACCTTCGCTATATTCGCTTTTCTTGCTTCCGGTTTTCGAGTCGCCCTCCGAACCTTCGCTATACTCGATCTTCTTGAATTTCTTCTTCGTCTTGCCCTTTTTCGACCCGCCGTCGAGGATGACGAAGCTCTCGCTATTTCGATCATCCTTCGCAACTTGCGTCTCGTGCTTCGACGCTGCGTAATGAGCATCGTCATGTCTATCAAGTCCGTCGGATTTATCGGTGTTTCGTGACGCCGCGTTTTTGCGACCCGAACTAATTTGCGGTTTCGCAAACGCCATTTCCATGTGACTCACTCCAGGCGGCTTCACGCCTTTATATCCGGCCGGCAACATCTCCGCCTCGGGTTCTATGATCAGAGGTAATAGAACCACGTCGCTCCTCTCCTTTGTGATAATCGCTCTCATTGTGGGCGAACCCGTTTTTTCGAAATCTTCCAGACTGTCCTCCACGATTTCGGACAATTTAGACGCCGACGATATCTCTCTCTCGTAAGCGTAAGCGTCAGCCGTTGATTCGGGTGATCTCGAGTTGCTGCTAATGTACGCCTGTCCGGATCGATCTCTCGCCGGATGCGCGCAAACGTAAAACAAAGCGCAAGCGGCGTACCATCCTGCAACGGACCATCTTTCGCAGATCTTCATTTGTTACGTGGATATCCCCGATGCTTGAGCCAGGTAATCCGATTTCCGGTCTACACAAATCTAATTCTAACTGTATATGTGTGAATAAACAGCGACTTGGCACAGGACAGAACGGCCTCTCTGAGGTGGCACGGGTGGCGCAAACACGCCAGTGGCACACACTGTAATGATCGCGCAATAATACCAGCTCTTTTATATCGCGCGACAATCTCCCGATCGGGAGACCATTGGCTTTCGCCCAGAACTGCCAGAATGCGTCTGGAAGGCCGACTTGCAAAGCGTTTCGACAAATCCGGCGTTGTCGATTTCACATGGCCTCAGCACGATTTTTCTTGCGTAGAGCGTAACACAAGGTCGAACGGTACGAGCTATGGTACCGGCTAATCAGCAATGTAAAAACTTACGGGATTAGATCAGAGTTCACACAGAGCAGTAACTTCAGAAGATGATCTAAGTATTCGTCATGTCTTGTGAAAAACCAATCTGGTTTCTTTAATTATCGTAACTTCAATTGCTCTTACGTAACTTCCGCGTTAATAGACGTAAAATTATTTTATTTTAATTATTGCGAAAACTGCCATAGTTCTTAGCCAATATCGCAGCGAAAGAACCGCGCTGCTGGTAGCGCAATACTTCGCACATGGAGCATCGACGCGACCCTGGCATCGATGGCGTCGAACAGTGGATCACTTACGGAAGGATAAACGTCCTTCCACATTGCGTGTATATAAAGCGATTACGCGAACAAACGGATACGACAGTTTCGAACAATTCAGCCGCGAGGTGCAATAACGATTATTATCCTGTGTTGTGATCGCGAGGGCGAAGGTGCGATTGCCATGATCGCGTATTTAGTAGTGGCTGTGCTACTCGCCGGCGTATGCGACGCATCGCCGATGGGGACAGCACGTATGACGGTCTCTAAGATGAGAATGGCCGATCTCGAAACCTCCGCCAGCGGATACGCATACGATCAACGAGCGGGCCTTCCGGTCTCATACGTGCGCTACACCAATCACGGAAGCGGACGTTACTACCATGCACCAGCGCCGGTGCATTACGTCGTCGGCAGTTCTGCACCTGTTGCGTCCGCAGTTTCTGAAACTGCGTCGCCGCACGAATCCGCTCTGCTTGCGTATGCGACTAAGAGGCACGAAATTGCGCCATACGCACTGCGCCAGATGTCCGCGCGCGACGGAAACATTAATTATGGCGCGGACCAATTAGCGAAATACGCGCAACCGCTTGAGTTACCCGCTCTCACATCTTATTACACGCCGAATGCATTTGCTTCGAGAGAAACGGAGAAAAATGTTGACAAGAGAAACAATGATAAAGAAGACGGAGACAGTGAAGATATTCACGAGAATAACGACAATGACGGCGATAACATTGAAGAGGATAAAGATAACGTGACTGAAAATCGTAAAAAGGCAAATTTTATAGCATCTCAACCTACCCACGTTCTCGCGGATACCGGTCGAAACGTCGAAGTTACATCCGGACTCGGTGAAAAGTATTCGACCGCGCGGAACTCCGCTCATGGAGAAAAAGGCGATAAAGAATACAAGAAACAAGTGGAATTTGACGTGGGTGAACACAAGCAGTATGATAAAGGCGGACAGAAAGGTGAATGTTTTTTTTTTTTTTTTTTTAGGTCTTCGTCAAACACTTATTTTTCGATATATATTTATAGAAATGTATATATTCTTGGGTAAATGTGTATTTGTTGAGTGAGATGTGTTATACGTTTTGCTGAATATCTTTCAGAATCTTACGATATCGAGTCTGAGAAGAAAAAAGGACACAGCGATGTGGCCGGAAATTATGGGCGCCACGATGAGACTAAGAGGGGTGAGAAAGGTAGCAGCTATGGAGAAACGTCGTATCACAAAAAGGGAGAAAAAACCAGAGGTTTTCATAAAGTCTACCACAAGGATGAATATAAAAAACAAACTGATTTCTACGACGAGAGCCATAAGAAAGGTTATTTCGACAAGCACGCCTCCGCTGACGAACATCATATCGCGGTCGAGGGTAATTTCAAGAATGGGGAAAATCATGAGTCTGGATTCGATTATAAAAATATTGGGAAAAAAGGTTTTCGCGACAAAGGACACGCAGATAGTCATGATCAAGCTTATAATAAAGAAAAAGGTGAAGATTCTTTTCATAAGAATTATGAAAATTATGACTCTAGAGAAGACGCGCATTCAACAAAGAAGCACGGATATGAGAAAGTTAATTAACATTATTAAGTACTATTTTAGAATGTGTGCATGTAATTTATATTTTATTAATAAATAATTTATTTAATTTTGTATGTATTAAACTAAAAAAACAATATTCTTTTTTCGTTGTATTACACATTTCTGCGAAATAAAACGCGTAATATAATCCGAGTGATTTTTATATAAGACAAGTTTTCTCTCAATTTTTGTCATACCATCAAATCAAATGTATTATATCGTAAATGTATAATTCTTGAGAAACGCTTGATGAAACAATCACGAAACCGTGTCAGTTGCATCATTGAGCATGGTAAATCGATATCACGATTTTATGGAAGCGGTGTGTAACGAGCGGCCATATTTTCTTGTGACAGCTGCTACACCGCAGAAGCGTGACTGATGTAGCACAAAATACGAAACTCCACTAAATTATTACGACAGTTACCGATTTCGCGACACGCGTTATGGCCGTGGAAATAGTTCAAATTTCGTTTGCGTCTATTTTATGGAGTTATGAGAGCCTGATTAATGCAAACCATTGCACGTGCGCAGAAAACATAGTAGGGCAAGAAAATCGGCGACTTAATAAAAAACAGATCTTGTATATTGTAATTAATTGACTTTGCAGTAACAGAAAAAATATACACATAAATGTAATATATATCTATTGAAAAATTTTATTTTTTGCTCGTCGACATGTACAACAATCAATGCGTAGTACTGACAAACATAACTCAACAAACAGTAGCATTGGAACAATTGTTATGTACGGATCAATGTCCCTTTTTATATCCCCATTCCTTATGATCATCATGACCGCCTTTTTTGCCATGATGATGATGGTGATGATGATGTTCTTCATGATCGTCGTGGTGTTTGTGGCCTTTATGATCGTGATGATGGTGACCTTTTTCATGATGGCCCTTCTTTCCATGATGACCTTCATGGTGATGATGATCGTGATGTCCTTTCTTGAAGTGACCGCCTTTCTTGTGTCCGTGCTCGTGATGATGGCCGCCGTGTTCCTCATGGTGGCCGTGATCGTGGTGTTCGTCGAAAAATTCCTTGTCCTTCTTGAAATCGTCGAGCTTGTGGATTTCATGATGACCATGCGTGTTGTGACCTTTGCCGTAATGTCCTTTCTCATGGAATTTGTGACCTTTCTCTCCCTTCTCGCCTTTATGGTGTTCATGATGATACCCGTCATCGTGATGATGATGCTTCTTATGGCCTCCGTGCTCATGATAGTGTCCAGAATGGCCCTCTTTGTCGTGATGCCCTTTTTCTCCCTTATCATGATGATGATGCTCTTTGTAACCTTTGTCGCCTTTCCCGCCGTGATGATGATGATGATCAGAATGGTGTTCTTCCTCGTGACCGCTCTCATGACCATGGTGGCCATGATGAGAAGCAGCTACTTGCAGATCGTCGTAATGAGCTCTGCTGATCTCACGTGCAGTGGTGACGTAAAGAGAGGCGATGCATACTGCCATTAGGCAGATCGCCGTCAACCTGCTCATCGTACTACGTTTATCCCCGTTCAGTCCAACGAGAGGTGTTTAACTTCGCCGCCGCGATCGGTAGGTATGATTAAACCAATCGCTTCGCTCGGATTATATATCGATCGCAAGATAATCGACATGAGGGTAGCGAGGGCTCTTTCGTGGCTCATTAGTCCGTTGTGAAAGCAATATCTCCTTAACCTGTTTAAATCGTAAAACGGATTTCAGTAAGTTTGCGATTGTTTCTCGGGCTATTATGTAATATAATTGAAATCGTTCTCTCTTGCTTGCCAAACTTTACGTTTATTACGGAGTCTCAATAGCACGTTTTTGCCGCCGAACTGCGACACATTGGTTTTCGACAGATCCAATTCATTTTTATAATAAATTTCTTATAATAAATAAAAATTTCTACGATTTATATGTGTGTCATAAAAATTAACGCAGAAATGTAATACACGACTGCATATCACCACTAACGTCAACGATACGATAAAAAAAAATATTGCTTCGATTGGCGCAGAAAATAAATTGAGAAATAATGAATGGGATTTTGTTTGATTTATCGTGCAACTCGTTTCGCCGGTCATCAACCGCTAAATTGATAGATATATTCTCTCTATTCACTTTCTAATAAATTCTCTCTTTATATCTTGATTATTTTATAATATTTTAATATGTTTAATATCCTGGACTTAAATAAAGAAAAAAAAATCAGTTTTATTAATTTATTAATTTGAAATTCATATACAGAATAAATTTTATTTCAAGATGAAATAATACATAATACGAACAGTGTTTTACGAAATACGAACACTCTATATTGTGATTAAACAAGAGCGAAAGAACGAAAGCGATTACGTGCAAAGTGTTGGTGGAACCGCAGGTATATAAAGATTGCTTTAACGATTGTTGATCAGTCAATTGCACTCGTTGGTCCCGATATAGAGTGCCAACATGGCTAAATACATAGGTTTATGTTTGCTCTTGGGAATAGCCGTGATGTGCACGGTCATTGCCGTGTCTTCGGCGCGAGATGTTCGAAGTCTGAAGGGAGATTTGGAGATGGCCGGTTCTCATCATCATCATGGTCATCATCACGAACATGGTGGAGGACATGAGCACCATTCCCATCATCATGGAGAAGAAGGTGAAGAAGGTCACAAGGGTCACAAGGGCCACCATCACCATGAACATGGGGAGCACGGACATCACGGCAAAGAGCATCACGAGGGTCATCATGAAGAACACGGTGGTCATAAGAAAGGTCATCACGACGAGCACGATGAGCACGGTCACCATCACGAGCACGAACACGGCCATAAAGAGTCGAAATTCGGTCATGGACATGGTCATAAGAAGGGCGAGAAGACGCATGGTTATCATCACAAAGCTCACAAAGACGAATACCATAAAGAACACAAGTTCTACGATGATTATCACAAAGGAGGGCATCACGAGAAGCACGGTGACCATCACGAGCATCATCACGGCGAAGAGGGCCATCATAAGAAGGGCGGTCATCATCATTCTGGTCATCACGAGGATCATCACGGAAAGAAAGGTCATCACGATAAAGGACATTATGACGAAGATCATCATGGCCATCATGGCAAACACGGTCACGAAGAACATCATCATCATCATGAAGATCATGGAAAGAAACACGAGTCTCATGGCGGCAAAAAGCATGGATGGCATCATGGTCATGGTGGTCACCATCATTAATCATCGCACAAAACCTGCCAATTTAGTGCAACATGAAAAGAATAAATTGTTAAATCGTCTATTTCTTGCTCTTTTGTTGATTAATTTTAGGATGCCAAATGATGATAATGAATTTATTTCGTTATTGAGAAATTAAAACCTGTCTATACTAAATACGTGATTGAAAACTTATTGTTCCTTTTTCCTTCTCTCTTTTTCTTTTTTTCTTTTAGTTTAATAGTTATATTGACTCCACAATTAAATAACTCAAAAAATAAAACAGTTGTAAAAATTATAAATTTTACTACTAATCGTAAAAAAAACTGTAGGTTTTCTATGCGCGACTACTGTGCAGTTCGCTGTTCAAAAATTAAAATATAAATATATAAGAAATGTTTTTTAATAACCTACAATATTTTTTTGCATACATTGTGTCATAAAAATAGAAATATGCTTTTCGTAAGCACAATAAATGTAAATTAAGTAATCTAAGCAGTTTTAATATATGCAATCTTGCTTCTTTGTACATATTTATATGGTAATATCTTTATTATCATATATTTATTATACCTTTACTTATGCATTAGCAATTTTACATTTATGTTAATATAAAAAATAAAACTGTATTTTATGTATTTCATGTAAATCACTTATAGAATTTATTTTATTTTATAAAACCTTATTTTATAAAACCAAGCATATAAAGAAAAAAAACTTTTTACATTATCTATATTACATTTAATTTTACGTAACATTATACTATGTGTGTTAAAAAATCTGGTTGGTATTTTAATTTATTTTTAAATTTATCTATGTAATGTAGTGTTTTAATATGTAAAGCAAAAACGCGCACACGCACGTATAGACACACACACACACACACACACATACATGATAAATGTTGCAAAAGTATTTACACAATATTATAATTATTGAATTAAATAAAAGTTTTTATTGAATGATAATGTAACATCAAGTTCTTTTTATTTCATTTTTGGTCATAATCTATGAAACAATATAATATATATGAATAGAACTATAAACATGCCATACAGTCAATAAGTAACATATAAATTTCTGTGAATTAGATTACAAGAGAATAAAACATTTATAAATTGTTTTAATAAAAAAATAATTAGTTTAAGCTCTTAATGTTTAATTTAAATTTTTATAAAAGATGACAACATTGACGTAGCGTAACTTCTTACTATAGATTCAGTGAACTATTGAAAATCAAAAAAGGAAGAGAGTTTCATGTAATTCTGTTTATATAACTTTAAATAAATAATGGATTACAAAATACAACGGACTCTATTTATAATCTACCGCGACGCGACGAAGAAAAGAAAGAGGGGAGAAAACAGAATTCCCTCTCGCGCGCCATCTTTTATTTATATAAATATAAACTTCTTGTTTGTCAAAAAAGAGAAAGGTAGGTAAAGAGAAGAAATATTTACTGGCTCGTTGCACCAGAAATGACAATATAAATAACACCTTCTCTCGAATCAGCAACTTTATACGATGTACGCCGTTTGAAAACTTGGATCGGTAGTAAATTAATAAATTGTATATTAGAATATACACAGACTTTCTTTGACATCATGCACACTCTACGCGGTGCGTTGCCACTAGTGGCCGTTTTTCTGGCAATGTATTTTGCCATCTATTGCGTGACCGCTCGAGAAATTGCCAGAGATAGTTACGACGATCTTCAGGTAGCTGCCAGTCATCATCATGGCCATCATCACGAAAGTGGCGGAGGTGAGGAGCATCATTCTCACCATCATCACGACCATGGCGATCACGGTCACAAGGGTTACAAGCATCATCATCATCACGAAAAGGGTTCGAAAGGACATCATGACAAGGAACACGATCATGGACATCACGAGGAGCACGGAGGACACAAGAAGCATCATCATCACGATGACGGTCATCATAAAGAACATCATCATGGCCATAAGGGAGAAAAAGGACACAAGTTTCACGAGAAAGGACATTACGGCAAAGGCCACAGCACGCACGGTCATCATGAAGTGAAGAAACACGACGAATACAAGAAAGAAAAGAAATTCTTTGACGAGCATCATGATGACGGTCATCACGAGGAACACGGTGGCCATCATCACGAACACGGTCACAAGAAAGGTGGTCACTTCAAGAAAGGACATCATGATCATCATCACCATGAAGGTCATCATGGAAAGAA
>QVNW01000160.1:0-55660 GCA_014825475.1 Pseudomyrmex flavicornis | reverse complement strand
AATTACGATTACAGCATATATTGGCATCAAAAAAATATCAAGTGCAAAGAATCAGAAGCAAATTGACAAAATTAATAACTGTTAAAAATTAATAAATAAAAAAACGTATAATATTTCTTGTATTTTTTTTATAAAACCCATCTTTTGTTAATATATTTTAAATCAATCTTTTGTTAATATATTTTATTTATTTTCTTATTCAGAATATTTAAATTCTTACATTGATATTTTACAAGTCTCACTAAACTTGCATTAGAATTTTGTTTGAAAAATTTAATAGACGTGACGACTTTTTAGTGGCTATGGATTCCAAACTTTTGCTCAAATGTCAAAAAACATTTAATATTTGACTGCACGTAATCTAAAATTTGACAGACTTTTGACAGTCACTATCATCGCCATATTTGTACTACGTTATCAAATGCTATAGGTTATGTGTAAGACATTGACATATATACAGTATGTATATAGAAAAATATTTAAAAAATGCAAAATATATGAAAAAAAATATAACATAAATATATGAAATGTATTTGACAGGTTACATACGTAATATAATACACGTAACGTACAGCACTTGACAATGTAGTACAAATATGGCGACTCTTGACAATTGTCCTAAAAGAGAGTAAGATGTAAGACAATCTATCTCTTTCTACTTTAAACTGCCAATCTTGGCTTCACATTTTGAAGAGAATGCTTGGTCTAGGTATATGGACCAGTAGTAGGTTGGTTGTATGGAGCATTCATAGTAATTTACTAGATTGCGTGCAGTGTGTGACTGCATTTTGAAATTCATTGCCAGTCTCAGCACAAAGTCTTCGATGATTTAATTCTTTGAGACTGTTCTTTTAATTCAACTCTTCTTTTTGTTTCCTCTACTCTTTGATATGAGTTTCGCGATAATCTAAGTATATATAACAGTAGTATGTACATAACTGTGCGTAACAAATACAGATCAATGATTGACAGTAAAGCCAATAGCACATGACGATTTTTTTTGCTTGGTGAATTGCTGGCTACCTTAGGTCATGTGATTTGTGCTAATTTAAGCTGTATCCTGATAAGCTCTTTAATGAATCAGTCCATGCAAAAATAAGATGGCACTTGATTTATCACAAACATTCAGCCTAGCCAGCACAGGAGCACGCAAGCAATCGAGCAAATAAAAAACAGCATTTTATATCGATATATATAGATATAACGTCTAGTAACACTAGTGACGCCGAACTAACGCCTTTTTTGGTCCAGAAATCTAAGTTGAATTTTGGTTGAATCGCTTCGAGCTTCAACTTGAGGAATTCAAGAAAAAAGCTAGCAAATAAAAATATAGAAATCTATAATACACATTTAAGATGATCTATCTAGATCTCTAATACTGTGATAGTGAGTATCGAAATGCAGTTGGAATGGCTATGAATGTAAGAATATATACATGTAGCGTGATAAAAAAAAAAGGATGAGTCCATCAAAGGATGAGGCAACGAGGTAAAGTCTGTCTCCTTTTAATGAATTATATTCTATGCAAGCATCGTAATAACAGAACCATTATATTGATATATAATGGTTCTGTGTGATTATTGCGCGCGCGTTGAAACGTTTTAAAGTATATGTTTTTAAAATATTTGAATAGAAAGTTTTTATATAACGCGTAAGTATTGTTGTATGTCTACTATTTGTGATACTGATCAAATGCTAAAAGTAATAAATGTAGCTTTATTGTATTTTTATTTGTACGGACGTTCGAACATTTTGATTATGTTTGATTACGTTTTGAAATGTGAAATACAAGACAAAGTAGATTTAAATTTAAATTTTACATCGGATATGCACACTAATGACTCTGACGTTATATCGTGTGGAATCAATAAAATAATAATAAAATATAATAATTACATGTGTAAATCATTACATTGTAAATCATTGTTTTTCTTACTTTATGTTTTATTTTTTTTTTTTATTCTTATTGTTTATATCTGTTTTTCTTTGCTTTTTACGTGCGTATTTTAACCAGTAAAAACTGAGTGTCCTCCTTTATCCCTTTTAGGATGTCCTTTGCCTAAACTGAGAGTTTATGAATGATTATGGTCAAAATCAAAATTTAACTGAAATATAAGAGAAACTGTCTTATAATTTACATATATATATTTTTGTTATCACTGATTCACTAATATTGTTTTAGATATATAATAATTGATTCAATAATCCAAAAAAATAGTCTACGATTCATACACGGAAAGAGATACGATGATGAGATGATGATCTCAATCTTATATATAAATATATATTGTATCATATCGCATTTTTTTCGCGTCACATGATAAGTTGTCGCTACGTAGGCGCAACGATATTCGCCAGTAATTAGAGACGGGAGGAGAGAATCTACGAAAAAGATATATAGCCGCACACTTGCCGAGTGCGCGAGTGTAGGCGTACTAACTGACAATTCTTCTCACAACGAAGTCAACATATAGTAAGCTTGCATACACGCAGCCGAACACACGAGACTTTAACTCCGAACAGTCAGGCTGGGGTGTCACTTCCGTCTACTGTGACAAATCGCTGTCAGAGTTCATTCGCCGATTTAACGGTCTGTGACGAAGTTCAGTGTATCGAACCACGTGGACAACACACATTTTTTATTTTCTTGTTATAATTATAATGTCGCACGGACTTTTCTGAGGTAAATTATCGTTTGTAACAGAAGAGTGTCTGATACGTGCAATCACGCGATTTTGCATATGTGTCTGTTTGTCACTCGCAAAACAAAGCGTTTTGCTTGAGACGCAGTTTCGTAACGAAGTGTAAATTATATAAGTGTTGAATATGTAAAAAAAAAGGTCATATGTTGTTATTCTTCACTGTACGAGCAAAGCGTCATTGATGGTTAACTGTTTCCGTTAATGATTATACGATAGGAAAAGAGTGTAGTTGCTGATAATCTATATATGCTAACACACATCTGCATGCATCTGTACATATAAATGTGCACACAAAAAAAGTTTGTGCAAAACTACCGCGCTTATTTTTTACGCTTGTATGTTTAGACACATATTAGTCAAGTGTGTTAAAATATTAATATGTTCACATATTTTTAATAGACACACAAATTGCTAAAATTATATATATATATATAGTATATATAAATATATATATATATATATATAGTATATATAAATATAAATATATATATATATATATATAGTATATATAAAATAGTTTTGTAGAATAAAAATTATTGAAGTAAATAAGTTTCAGCGCAGAAACTAACGTTAATTAATTTGTTTGTTTAGATATACTTAGAATGTCGCGCAAATATGTAAAAAAAAATTAAAATCGTAAAAAAATATTTGCGATAATGTAGAAATTACGATTTACTACGATGGAAGTAGTATACACACACTCCACTTGTTCGTATTATCGGCAAACCTTCGTCCATAAAAAATAATCGCGCCGATATCGTCACGGCGACTTTAAATCTGCTTTACGCTGCTAATCTCATTCAGTCCAGCGATTAGAACTGATTGCAAATCGTGCCGCGCATCGCGACTCTTAAGTCAATCGGGTGATCGACACATGGTCGAATGCTTCTAGATGCAGCGAAGAACAATTCGTTGGAATATTGAAATACCAGAAGAACCGCAGCATGTCGAAACTGTCGAGGAACAAATCTTAAGTGCGAAAGGTAAGAATCTAAACAATAACAAAATCATTTACAACGTATGTGCGTACATGTGTACACATATATTTTTTTATAAAAACTAATGTTTGCATCTTTAGATTTATATGGTTTTTTTTTATAATGTTTAGGTGATATGATTGATTGCCTGTAAATTTAGCAACAATTTTGCCAGAAAAAAAACCGTCATAAACAATCTTTGGCCTGAAAAAAATTATCTGCAAAATTAAAATAAACAAACGTACATAGATAAACATTATGAGTATTAAAGCTTCTCTGTCGTGTCCTACCAATTTAGGAGAATTTAGATACTGACTTGAATTACATACTTGGGCTAAGATAAAGGAAAGGTGACACAAAAATAATATATATAATAAATCAGTCTACAATATTCAATTCAGATCTTCATAAGATCTTCGTTCTATAAGAAAAAACGTGATCTGTTAAACAAATGTTTTCTTTCTTAAACATGTGATGCTGTTAAAGTCCGGAATGTAGACAATTTGCCGCGTTCCAGGATTTATATGTAACATTCCTAGTCGTAGAGCAATAATACAACTTCATTCTAGTCACCATGCAGAGTCGTGACACCGCATATGTTGAAGTGATTATAAATAGGAATGATCAGTTGCGATCACGCATCGCGCACTTTACTCCGTTCTCCTTTTAAAGTAACATCTTTTTTACAAATAATGGTTTTTTATGATAGCAAATTGTGTTTTTTTTTGTTAACACATTCCGCTTTCTGTTTTATCTGTTTATTCCTTCATTAAATTCACTTCGAAAACATGTGGAACCGGACTATTTGTTTTGCGACTGCCGTAGATGATGATATCGAAGCAATTTCGTTTTGTGTGCAACTTGACAAACAGAGAAGATCACTGAACTTGGCGGCGGATGTCCGAAGGCGCACAATCGCAATGATGCGTACGAAGAGATAGTGTTATTCTTATCTATAAATTTATTTCTTTATGATTTTTTTTGTAGTACGATATAAGTTGTAAGCAAATTTAGAGACTTTTTATTCAAGAAGTTATTGGGAAAAAGTTCTTTTAGAAAATGTGCGTGTATTCATTTAGAAAACAAATTATAAACATTAAAAGATTCTTTTCTTCTAAATTATACTTTTGACATACTTTTTCTAAAACTTTTGACACATTTTAATATGTGATTTGAGTCAAATACTTAGATCGAAGAGACGATGCTGTTTGATGCGTCGGCGCTAAATTCTAGGAGAGATCATCCGCAAGGTTCAAATCTAGATACCCGTGCAGTGTCGCGACGTGCTGCGTCTCATGAGGAACGTCGTTCTCACAAGTAATAGAAAGTCAGATGCGATTTTATTGTTTTTTTTTTTTTTTTTTTTTTTTTTTTTTTTTTTAGACAAGCAAACGTTGACAGTTTGACACGAGCGATCAAAGCTAATAATAAACAGTCAGTGAAGTTTTTTATATAGCCACTTGCCAGCATACAATATCTCCGTAATGCGGAAAATGTATGCATTGCTAAGCGTCATAAAGAGATGCCGGGTGTGACTCTACCTTTCCATTAGCAAATGAGCAGGAGGATTTGTTGTTCTTGCTACACTGCACAGTGCCAAGTAATCAAAGTGTGACTGTTCTAAGCGCCGAGTGCTCTTTAAATTCTAGTTTATCTTTCGCGTCGAATTTTTCTTTATTACATAAATTGACTCTGTGAAGAGAATTTTTTCATGCGAGTGTTAATTAATTTGTACCACAGAAATTCACTCATCAAAATATGTGTTTCATATATATTGTTTTTCAAAATTATTAAATCAAAAACGATAGATAATATTAGTGTATAACAGAAGTTTTTATCTCTCATGTTTCATCATAATTGCTTTTGACTAATTTAAATCACAATGCACGGATGTAATCAGTGTGCAGTCAGTTGTATCAAAGTGATAAACACATAGCAAACCTCATTTAACTATACTTATGAAGAGTACATATTTTACGCGTATCAGCTGTGTAAAAATACATTAACACAAAATGGGCGATGTAACGTGTAAGTATATACTATAATAAATGTGATATATTAGTTTCTCTTGCACATATCTCTTTGCTAAACAGACATAAAAGTGTTATTAATAATTGGTTTTATTAATTTTACTTAAAAGTGCGTCATATTTTATTAATAAATTTAAAAGAATTTTATAAACTTTTTGAAATTAAACAAAAACTATTCGTTGTTCTTACTTTCTTCTTTCATATTTGTGTAAATCTGAAAATTTTCCAAGATATAGTTTACCATGAAAAAAAAGCGTGCTATAGAACTTATTATATCACGGACAAAAATAAACACACGTTCTTTGGAAATGATTGTAATCTTCTTGCTCTCTCCTATAATTTTGGAAATAAGAGAAGGTTATCTCTTGAGATTGAACGAATAGCTCTTGAATATATTCAACGGTATGAATGGTGATCAAGGTAGTTACTCGTTATCACTCGCAACCTTGTTGATATCAGCTCAGTCATTCGGCTACTTGTTATTGCTTCATTAATTGATTCAAAATTAAATAATTTCAACGTGATTTTTATTGAAAATTAATTAAAAGTGAAATAAATGTTAAATTTTTCAGCTTTAATTTGGCAAAAGTTTTGTCTCTACCTTGTAAAAACAACGTCATTGTATTCCTTAAAAAATATGTTCAAGTATGTGAGATTCGTACATTAAGAGAGTTAAAAACAAAGAAATATTGTTCAAATATAGAATTTGCTTCATTCGCGATCACTGTTATATAACTGGTATATTATGCGTAAACAGATTTCAGATAGGTATGAAATTAATTAGATTCGTATTTACAACGCGTGAACTAGACGTGCGACTATGCATAACGTTATCGATGTGACCAATATGTAACGACATCAAGATGCTATCTCTGGGTTATTGACACGGTGGTGGTACGCACATGCACCTCTATCAAGACTACATTAGCGACAAAATCATCGTATCACCAACAAGGGTGAGATTAGAACTTTCGTCATTTTGCATTTCCACGCGATTTCAGTTTGAAACTCCAATAATTTTTGTTCAAAATTATTCAAAATATTAAAATTAAACTAAAATCGCTACAGGTGCGATTAGAAGTTCCGAAAGCAATACGACTGCTCTGTACACGCTTTATCTGTTTTATTAAAAAAGATATTTATGCGAAAGTTGTTAGTGACTTTTCATAAAAAACTGACTTTTTTAAAAAAGAACTCTAAAAATTATTAATACAATTACAGATATTGTCAAAATAAATTTACGCGTCACTTTTATAATTGAGAAAGAGAGAGCATCGTTATATGTGTACATTTAATGTATGTTACACACAATAATATATAAGTTCTCGAGTGTGTGTTTGGGTTACAAATGGACCATAACCGATTATAGACTCGGGTTGACGTATTCCACATGGAGTCCAAGCTGCATTTATACTTGTTCTATTAGTAAAATATCTACCTCTTTGACTTCTTAATATCTGCTTAGTCGTGACACACAGGATCTTACGGCCAAAACATTAAAAAAAAAAACAGTCTTTCTTCCAACAAAAACTATCTGTTTATTATTTTGAAATTAATCATTCTTGACTAACATAAGTTGATTAGGTATCTTAGGTATCTTTGAGAAACTGTTTAGATATCTCTCCTAGAAAATACATTGACAATTGTAAAAAAGAAAAAATAAAGCAATTAATGTCGCATGCTCCGTGCGTAAAAATTGATAACAATTACAACATATGTATTGTCCGTTAATTTAATAATAATATTTAAATAGTAAAAGTTTATCTTCATATATACCTGATCTATTATTTTTGTGACACTGCAATTAGACGAGCTGTTTATGCTGGATCTTACATAGATCCACAATAATATCTTATACAAATTCATACATGTAATTCTTCTTCATTCACTTTTAATTAATTTATTAATTCTGTTCTTTTTTTCGTTATAACGACGGATTGAAATGCTTGTTATTATTTTCGTATATGATTGTTATATTATACGAGAACGGGGACCCACGCACGCGCGTCTGGAGAAAGGGGAAATTCTCTCGCGATGAGAGTGAGAAAGAGCGCGATATACACATACACGAAGAAAGGAGCTACACTACAACGTCAGAGTTACTGGAGTTACGAGTTACGATAGGTGTATCCCAGTGGGGGAAGTTGGGCCTTACGAGTCGTTGCCGAGGTTGCCAGTTTAACTCGGCTGGCGCGCGCCGCGTTTGGTAGTCGTCGATTGACGTGAGGAAGGAACATGTCTATGTAGTTGTACTACGCTAACTTTTTTTTTTTTTCTATTTCTACATACGTTATCTGCGATTGTCAGCGTCGTTCTTTCAACATCGTCCGCTCGCCGTTTATCAGCAGTGTGATGACAGAAGTTTGATATCAGAAGATCGGGTGTGCCACGGTTGACTTGGATGTCGCGCAGCGATTCGTCGCGTGGCCTCCGGTCACGACGTTCGTGAAGAAGGCTCCGAAAAGGATTGTCGTTTCATTCGCGAAAAAGTGAGAAAGAGAGAGAAAGCCGTAAAGTGAACGCGCGTGTGACGGCGAAGCCGAGGAGCGCAGAAACGTGCGTTAGTGCGACGTGCGTGATTGAAGTGCACGCGTGTCTCTTGATTTGTCAGTGTAGAATCAACAAGTAGCGTAGTATAGTATATATTTGTCGCGAATGCGCGCGCGCGAACGAACGAGCGGCCGATTCTAACCTCTCTCGCGCGCGCGCGCGCGTGAATCGGTGCGGCGAATTTCTCGAGCTTGTTTGAGTACGTGCGTGGCTGGCTCGCCGATCCGACCAACGGCGACACGGCACATCGCCGGTGATTGATGTGAACTCGTCGTATCCCCTGTGCAAAGCGTGGTCTCGGATATTACGCCGATCCGCGGTGATTTGCGTCCTGATATCTCAAGATGGAAGTCATCTATATAGGTGCGTTCACACACTGAGTGTCCTATATTGTGTGTGTGTGTGTGTGTGCGTATGTTTGTGTTCGTATCACACAGACGTGTGGGTATGTCTTGTGTGGGCGTGTGATGGTTGCGACTTCAGCAGGATTCTTTCTCCGTTCTACACGTGATTACCTTGCGCGCGTGTCATTTGCACCTGGCGAATATAAATCCCTTCTCGGGAATCTTTTCTGAATACGAGGCCTTGATCTCGAATAATATCGACGAAACCCGACGCGACTTTCAAGTATTTCTGAAAACATACAATATAAACTTGTTTAAATGTACCACACCTTGTTTTTTCCGCTAAACACACAAGCGCTTTTTTCATTTATTTTGCGCATATATACGTGAGTTTGTTTATTTACAAATTACAAAAATGTTACGTGAAGAAAGTATCTCGTTACCTGTGTATATTTTTTTGACGTTAACATCCGTGTAGTAGGCAATGGGGTTATCGATGCGCTTCAAGTTTGACTTATCTTATCTTGGAATTATGTATTTGCGAGCGCGACAAAACGCGTAACGTTAGAATTAAAAATCTGTACACGTGCGCGGTGAGAGAGATAACAGCTACAATATGTCGCACATAAGCGTCACCGCTCTTTCGAGTTCGATGCATGCAAAAATCACTGGCGGTTGCTAAAATGTAAGAATTTGTTAAGCGATTGTTGTGTAACACGAGAATTTTGTCTAATAAAACGTTTTTTTAATTTTACGAATTTTGGTCAGCAATTTGTCGAAAAAAGCATTTCTTATTTATGCAATAATCATTCTAGACGTCACAAGTAATGATATTTGTGTGTTGCCGTTATCAAAATATTTCAATATTTAGAGAAGAAAAAGATGTAATTTAAAGATCTCCATTTAAATTATTGTAGCATGTAGATTACGTAAGCATTGATACAACGTGTCAACGTATAACACGCACAATGCAATTTCCCACATTGCAAGCATACTCCATACGGTTTGCGACGAGAATAACACATTCCGGAGGCGTTAAACTGTTATACACTTTAACGGATTAACAAATTTATTGTAAATTACCTTTTATAATCCACTTTAGCTGCACGGAACTTCGTAAAGAATTGACGTTTGTACTGTGAAACTACATTAACCGCCAAATTGTAACACGCGATACGAATCGGACTGTGCAATCGCAAATTGAAATGCTTTATATCGTAAGGCAAATAAATTGATCGTTAATTCACAGAAGAATGTTATTACAGTACTTTCCATTTCATTAAATTGTCTTCGTGTGAGTTACATTTCTGTGTTTGTTGCAACAAATCAATGAACCATTTACAATCAACGTGCCTGTGTTTTTCTACACCTATTACGTTTAGAAAGGCTACCGTTCTCCATAAATCACTCCAATATATTTTTATTACATTTGTGGATTTTATTCTCACGGAGTATAAAAAAAAAAAAACTATTGTCTTAATAAATTTGAAAATTAGGCGTTACTTAAGCGTAAACAACTTTACATATAAAATAAGTCTTTTACATAGTAACTTTACATATAGAGTCAATTTTCGACATCACTAAACATGTCTAATTTTTGTAATAAACAAAAGATAAAATTATGAAAAGAAAAATTGAAAATTTATTAGAACAAATGAGTTGAACACGAATTTATAAATAAACTCAATTTATTATTATAAATTGTAATCGACTCATGTCGAAATATTTTGTATTCTCGTTTGTAATACTGTTTGCGAATGCATGCGCGAATTGTTTAAAGTGTATAAATTAGCCGTGTAGTTAACAGAGAAAAGGGCACAGCTGCAGCGATTAATCAACATTTTGTCTCTCCCTCCGTTTCTTGTTCAATTAAATGTACGCATGCGTTTTGTTTTGATGTGGTAGATTTCATAGCGTATCATATCGCCGCCGCTGTTGCATTAGTTGTTCCTTCAATTATCATTCTAATTGAAATAAGTATTACGTCAGTTGGTGGGAAACCGTGTCTCTATCTCGACGATCGGCGCTCGATGACGATCGCTTGAGACAAATAGGACGCACACCCGGTATTCAGACTATGCACGTTCCATGCGGGCTCTTGATAATTTCGCCGGCCACCAAGCTCATTGTCGTAGTTGAACACTTCTCGCCAAAGGCACGCACTGGTAGGTATCATTCGGTCTCATCTGGACGCTTAACCCGCGAAACCTTTCATAGCGCGATTTAGAGCCAACGACACGGACCCCACAGAAACGAGGAGCGTGTCGCAGTCGTGCAGCCGGTAACAGTCCGCATTGTCAGCTCGTTTAAACAATTGTTCGGCTTGTTTGCATGCCGATGCTCCCGACGAACACACCCGGCCTGGCGCCATCGAGCCGGAGGGATTTCATTCATAGTCGTATCTATTTATCGCGGTTTCGTGTGTCGCTGTACACGTTTCTTAATCCGTGGTTTCATCTGGATCCCATGTAGTGTTTTATCTAGAGAGAGAGAGAGAGAGAGAGAGAAAGATTATGCGAGTAAAAAAAAGTGAAATTGACAAGTTAATTATTACTTTGGGATCTATATATTTTTTGAGATAATATTTTTACGACTTTTTTCATCATTATCTAAACTAAAAGAGTAACCCTTTGCGCACAGACATCTCCCCATTCATCAAACCCATTCAAAAATTGCGCATCAGCGTTTCTAGTAAAAATTAGTTTGTTTTTTTTTAACGTTTATATCTGATCTACTAGGAATTAAAAAAATTTTTTTTTAATTGACGCAGAATTGTTCAACTTTTGATTAAAACAAAAAATATATTGACTTCTTGCGGAGATATTTGATTTTGAAGTCGCGTAGATCTCACAGATCATGTCCGTTCAACTAGTCGTCATTTTTTTGAAGTCCACGAAGAGTTAATTGAAATATCTGTTGTATAACAATAATATAACATATATAATATATAACATATTACCAAAGATAATGCTGCGAAAGTTGTTAATTGATATTTGATTGTGTATTTATTGATTTTGATTGAATTATGGTGCACAATTTGTGTCTTCCGGCAGTTTACAAAAGGAGCAAGGTTGAATTAATTATTTTTAGCACGTTACGGTCATCAGTCCATAACGTTTCGGAATTTTATTCGTCAGATATCAATAGACTGCGTTTATTGCTATAGTATAGGGTGAGAAATAGCCAGCTGCAGTTAACTCACTCAGACGTGCAGCAGGCTGAATTGGTCATGAGATTGATCGGCGTTCGTTCGATCAGGCCGATTGGTTTTTCGCGTGCAAATTCGCAATTACATCGACGAAAGTAATATAAAACGCCGTAATCGGTTTTATCGTCAGAGAGACGTACGTTTCTTTCTTTCTCCGCTTCACTTCAAGTTTCTCCCTTAATGAAGAGACGGTTTCCACGGTTTTTCGAAACTTTTTTTTTTTTTTTTTTGAAACAAAGAAACTCTCCAATATTTCGATAATTGTCAGTTATTTTTATTCGCGTAATCCAAAGAAAAATTTATCTAATGACCAATACTGACCAAACTAACTTGCAACTGGAAGATATTTCTTCTCCATCTCGGTAACAACCTTGACGACTGACACTTGAGATCTCGCAGTGATAGCGATACTGCAAAACAAATCCGGTACACCGTGAATGATGTAATCAACTCTAGTTTAAATGTCATTAATGATGCAAACTATAATTGTGTGAATATTAAACGAGACTAATACAAACGTTGTACAATCGTTTATACAAATACATATCACTCAAAATGCATATATTTCTTTTGTACAAGTTTAAAAAACACATGTTTTGTAAAAAAAAATATTATAAAGAAAAGTAAGCAGAAAAACTACACGAGTCGCAGTTGAAAAATTCTATCTGTTGATTGTTGGCGTGCTTGAAAATTCCCCTAACTGTGAAAAGAAACGAGGATGCACCGATGAGAATTTACCTAAGTTTAGCGGTAGTTTTCTGATGACTGACACTGTTTTCCCGACGATGTGTTATCGACGTGTTAACGGTGTTACTTGTTGCGAACTTGCGGTTCGTTCAACCTCGCGATCCTTGTGGTTGTGCGAACGCAGCTTTCAGCCTATTAGCGATTCAACGCAATGAACGATTATCGCGCACCAAATGCACGTCGTCTATTTCTTTAAATCGTAAATTTGTTTCGTTCGAATTTTAAAACACGAACTCTTTTGCATAGTCGTAATATTTCTATTTCTGTCTTGCCTGAAACTGAACCGTGACTTTCTTTACCTTAACTTTTTTAACTATTCGGTGAATGTACGAGAGACGGTTGATAAGTACTCGAAAGATAGATAGCGATAGTAGTGTTACATTGCACGTATCATTTTTTTTTTTTTTTTTTTAACAAATTTTGTCTTTCAGAAGAACAAATCGTCAAACGGCTCATTATCACTTTAGCTCATTATCTGGCTTATTATCGCACTTAGTGTTTGTGTGACAGCTCGCTAAAATAGACGTTCTCAATGAATTTTGCAAACATGGAAAAAACGAAGTTCATCAAATTCTATGTTTTAAAAAAGAAAAAACAACAATTTTATCTGCTACGCCGATCAAGTTGGATGCAAATCTTATAAACTTTTCTTTTTTTAATAAATACGATATACATAGGTTATTGATTTTAAATTCAGTGGTCAAACTAGCTGTGAAGATGCATACCGCCAATAAACGTTTAAATGAAGTGACTCCAGCATGATCCAAAATCTACGAAATCGTATGAATTGCGAATTAAAGTTGCGTGATATAACAGAGATAGGTAGTAGACAGCTTTATCTGAACGTGTACACATCTTACACGAACACTTGGGTATGAAAAAGCTGTGTGCGCGATGAATGTCGCAGTTCACATTAAACCAAGTTCAATTGTTGCAATAATAAAAAATAACGAGTTAGACTTTGAATTGCTGCCTCATTAGCTTTATCCACTAGATATGACTGTACGATTTTCAATCTGAAAAAAAATGATTCAATGGGAAAAAATTTTCGAGCAATAATGAAGTTAAGCAATGCCATAGATGACTATTTTGAAAAGCTCGAGAAATTGTTCTATCAAATTAAGTGAAGAGAAACGCTGGGTAAAATGCATCGAGATAAAAGACGATTATATTGAAAAAGATATACATTTCAATCTGATATTTGTTAAATTGTTTATCTTTTCGTTTCGAATATCTATTGATCGCTCCTCGTAATTGAAAGCTTTTGAAACGCTCTAATATTCTTGAAATTAAGAAAATGTATTAAAACGTATCAAAAACGTATTAAAAAATGTATTAAAACTAACGCAAGGAAAAAATTTATGAGAAGTATATTTGTACAAAAAATATATAATGCGCCATGGATAAGTTACATGTGCTAAATGTGCTAAATTTATTATCGAGGCAAAGTATTTACGGACATACAAGTCCTCTATTTACTTTTAGTAGCAGCAAGCTACTGTTTATATACTGTGTGTTTGAAAAGAAAGCTAATATGCGGAATCGTTTATTGATTACAAGGTTTAACATAGTTTTTACGTTTATTTTGACACATTCTATAACAAAATTACATTGTAACAGTTTGTGGTCGATTCTAATAAAAAAGGCAATTGTATTTTCGTAATAGAACACAGGAAATTTTTTTGTCAACGTTCCAAAAACTTTTATATTTCAAAAACCTCAAATTTTGTCAATTTGATTTTATTATACGCAGTTAACTGTTCTCGAAATTGTCAAGAAAAACAAGTCGAGAAATCGTAAACGATTCAGTCATTGATATGGCACGATAAGATCCTTTGACAGAAGATGTATGGGGTTCAGAGGAGAAAGAAGCGCCGCCGGGATCGTATACATACTTACTATACAAGAACTCGTTACACCATATTCGGAAGCGCTACATTTTCGCAGGGCTGGACAAAGATATTTTGCCGCCCTGAAACGGAACCGCGTTTTCACGTTTTCAATCCGCTTTTTTTTCTAATAATAGAGCTCTATAATAAAGATCAGTTTGATAAATATCAGTTGTATAACAACGCAATTTTACAGATGATGCTTTGTCTCACTATTATCACGTGCGTATTAAAAACATTTTTGTTCAAATTGATTTCATTCAATTTTCTCGCGGGTGATAAATTCGCGGTTGTGATAAATTCAGCGTTTGCTCTTTTATTTGTAAAAGCAATAATATAAAATTATGATATAGCAATTTTTGTTATCAGCATTATTATAATATAAACATCTATAAACATATTGTAGTTTGAAATAAACATATAAATTTTTTAGTTTGAAATTACATTTTTCTATTGATAAACAATACAAGACATAAACAAGCTATTTTGTTATTTCTTTCGTGATGACAATCCCGTTAAGTTTGTAATGACGGGTTTTTCTTAATAAACTTGAGCTTTCGCACGATAAACCGCAGGGTAACCGATGCTCTCGCACGAGACGGACTGTCTTGTGCCGTGCGTTGATCTTACGGCTTACTTTACTTTACAAGTACGTGATCACCATTTACGATTTCTTTCCGCCTGCGTGCACCCCACGTAAACTACGTTTCCTGAGAGATAACTACGTTCATTCATTCATTCACTCGTAACAACGTCTGTCGGTTAGTGTGTTTTCCTTAAGGCTCGTTAAAATGCGTTACTGACTATGGATGGCTTCCAGATTCCAGACGAGGAGAAGTCGATCTTCTCAATTCCGCCGAGCGCAGTAAATTGTTGTACGTTATTATGAGCGGAAAGAATTCAAGTTAAAAATAAAAGTAGAAAATATTCGCATGTTTTTTATATTTAATGCAACCGTCGTATCATTGAAAAATTAATGAAATTAATGTGTCTTACTTTCTTGTATGCTTGCGAGAAAAATGATGAACAGACAAGATTGCTGTTCGAAGATACTTATAGTGACACAGCATTTTCCTAGTACAATTGTACTCAAGGTCTTTCCATGTGGCGTTAATTTAATATGCAGCGATGCACGTATCGCTTGTCTAAATATAATTCTCCAGAGACGTGTTAGCTTGCTGGAAGGATTATTTCGCAAACGTGCGGGAGCAGCGATCGTGGATTAGTAAACATTCTAAAATGTGCGCGAAAGAAGCTGACATCACCCTCGTATTTCTATTTTTACGTGCGCTTCGTAGCTTCCTTTTAAGTTGATTGCATCACAACGCATAAAATTAACGTACGATTATCTCGCCATGCGCAACAGATAATGATGATGTCGTTTGAACGTCATGTATTCACATCTAACGATGAAGGTATGCACGTACACAAAGACAGGTACGTACTTCAGTACTCGCAAGTTTCTCTCGATCGACCTAAATTTCGAGTTTACTGCTTCAGACCTCACCGAGGTCAACTAGTGTCAACGCGATAGATGATGATGAGCCTCCGTTGCCGCGTCGGCCATCATTCTACAAGAGGGTAAACCGTCAGTAGATCAACGACTGTTGCTCCATTTAATGTGTTTTAAATTGCTAAAGCATATCTTAACTGCTACAAAATGCACAAATAAAAGCGCATAAAAAATCTTGATCAATCAACAGAAACAAAATGATATCATACATATTTCTTTTTAAGAGCGAGATAAATTAAAATAAGACAGGATATTTGGGCAGATGCGAACAAAAACACAAGATGTTCGTGTGCGTGATTCTTTAATGAATACCAAAACAATTACAGACGTTTCGATTCCTTCGGTTAGATCTTCGTCAGTGTATAAAAAAAAATATATAAAAATTAGTAGAATGCGCTGTGGCCATTTTACTGATTTTTGTATTATACACTTTTGTTTATACACTAATGAAGATCCTAACAAATGAATCAAAATGTCTGTAATTTTTTTGATATTTAATAAAGAATCACGCATACAAACATCTTGTGTTTTTACTCGCATCTGCCCAAATATCCTGTTTCATCATCTCACGAGCTTATTCAATTGTTAAATTAAAATAAGATGGAACATTACAAGAACATACATGTGTTTTTCAATTTTAAAAGAATTCAATTACAATTGAAGAGAAATATAAGAGACATTCATAATTTCTAATCAATTGTGGTATTTTTAATAATTTTATCGTTTTCTCGAAAAACAAATTTTATACAGACGTAATTAATATAACTAATAGTGTAATTAATATAACTATAAGATTATATTAATACTATAATATTCAATCCAATGATAAATTTAGAGAGAAAGCTTATTGAGTTAAATATATTATCATATTACACTCTTGATGTGAAATTCTATTACTCTAATATATATATATGTGTGTGTGTGTGTGTGTGTGTGTGTGTGTGTGTGTGTGTGTATAACTTGAATTTGTAATATCGTACCATATAAAATATTTTAAGATGTCTTAATTAAATTTCACAGTCGATTAATAATAACGATTAACGATTGCAGATGAGCGAGAAGATGTGCAGAAGAAGACGTTCGCCAAATGGATAAACTCGCAGCTTCTTAAGGTAAACGATATCATATATATATCTTGCATAACTCTTATTACGTCTCTTATCGTACTCCAGTTATTCACAAAGTTGTTATCCAAGCAGTTTTTTTCTCTTTCTTTCTATTTCCGCGCGTGGAATGTAACAAGTATCTATACTTGTTACACGTTTTTGTTTCTTTACGTTCGTTATCTGAATCTCTCATAATACGCGATGTAGCTTATCAAGATATACTTTCCGCGAGTGAAAGACACGAGACTAGACACGGATGTTTAATCCGTTTTACTTTCTGTAGAATCATCATGAGCCGATCAGCGATCTGTTCGTCGATTTACGAGATGGAAATCGCTTACTGTCCCTCCTGGAGGTGCTCACTTCCAAGACTTATGTAAGTATGCCGCACATTTTATCTCTCCGAGCGATTATATTGCGCGCCGCAATATAATCGCTCGGCGTAACTTACTTAGCAGTGATCCGTGATTTTGCACAAACTTTTGTCTTGATTACCGATGGTCTATCGAAAGTATTGTTAATTCGTAACAATACGTATCTATTTTGTGAAAACAATCACTAGAATAATTAAATAAAAATTATTTCCCCATGTGTTTCGCGTCAGCGTACAACTCACCGCGAATTGCGAGCAGGTGCACGTGCATCGCGAATATTTGCATAAGAGTGCACGATTATGAATGCACGACGTTAGGCGTAAGAATGTTCCATTCTTGAAGTGTATGCCGCGCCACAGCATTTGCATTGCCATGTGCAGGTGTTCGCTTTCATCGTTGAAATTTATTTTGCATGGTCCATTGAATTAGTCGAACCTAAGAATTATGTTAAAATATGTCGGCTCAAACTCCAGGAATAACTTTGTATACGGGTTATTTATAAGAGAAGATACAATATACGTATTATTTTACAGAAAAGAGAACGCGGTCGGATGCGAGTGCATCATCTTAATAACGTTAACAAGGCGCTGCAGATTCTTGAGCAAAATAATGTAAGTGGGTATATATTCACATCATACAGAACTTATATGTGTGAGATAATTATTCTTTTTAAATATTGAAATAAACAACTAAAAAATAAATTGAAAGAAGCAAATTAAAATCAAATAAAAAACTCAAAGAAACAAAATTGAAAAAAATTTAATTACGAAATATTATATTTAATACAATATAAACTGATGTGTTAATCCATCGCATACATGTTATATTTTAGGTGAAACTTGTCAATATTAGTAGCAATGATATAGTTGATGGTAATCCGAAACTGACACTCGGTTTAGTGTGGAGTATTATTCTACATTGGCAAGTAAGTTTGACGATAGATACTTTCCTTTTAAGAAAAAAAAAAACTAGACACTGGCTCATACATGGTTTGTTTCAACAGGTACATTATCATTTGAAAGATTTGATGACGGAATTGCAACAAACTAATTTGGAAAAGACACTTCTTGCTTGGTGCCGTCAAAACTCGAAGGTAATTGTGTGAATAGTTTTCATTAAAAAATATATAAAGCGAGGAAAATAATTTAAAAGTTTGTTCACTTATCTCTGAGGCCTTTTCTTTCTTTTTAGAATTACGCTGGCGTTGATATTAAAAATTTTACTACTTCATGGTCGGATGGATTGGCATTTAACGCGATCTTACATAAATGGAAGCCTCACTTATTTGATTTTAATAACATCGCACGTAAACATCCAAATGCCAGATTAGATCATGCTTTTCGACTCGCGCAGGAACATCTTAGTATCGAACGACTTTTGGATCCCGAAGGTAATTTAAATTGAATCGTATCTCCTTCTTCTGTTTAAAAAAGTATTTACATGTTTCGATTTTTGTTGATTAACTACAACTTGATTAACAATTAAACAGTATTACATTTATTCAACTAAATAAAGTAATAAGAAACAGTTTATAAATATTTCTTCTAGACATTTTACTTAGATGAAATAGTGTTTACAATGTTCAACTAGCTTTTGATCGTTGATCAACAAAATACAATAAAAATAATCGAAACATATAAACGCGTCTCTACACACGACATATAAATACATACATCTTTTAACGGTTTATTATTTATTTAGAAATTTAGAGAATTATGTGTTGCACCTAGATTATTAATATTATTTTAATAATATACATCAACCACGACGAGATATTTTATTGCTATATTCTATTACAGACGTAAATACTTCGGTACCGGATAAAAAATCTATAATGATGTATGTTATGTGTCTCTTTCAATCATTACCACATTCCGGGGATGATATTGGTGAATTAGATCTTTCAATCGCAAGCGACAGCACTCCAGTTAGTCCAGTTACAACACCAGGAACAGAGGTACACAAACTTAATAGAGACATAAAACTTAGCAAATATAAGAGAATTGCGTGATATTAACATCTGTTACTTAAAAAAATTCAATTTGCAGAATGCTTTATCATTCAGTAACTTCGGAATGCCATCTTCCCGTCCTGTAAGTTTGGCCACAAATGTTTCCGTTGAGCTTGGTGGCTATCAAGTGGCTCTTGAAGATGTTCTAACGTGGCTTTTGGAGGCGGAAGATAAATTACACAATGCCCCCGAGCCGGGCACGACTCTAGATGTAGTGAAACAACAATTTCATGAGCATGAAAGCTTCTTAATAGAACTATCTGGTCATCAAGATGGAGTAGGAGCTGTATTAGAAGAAGGTGCAAGATTGTTAGCTGAAGGCGGACTGCTTAAAGAAGAAGAGCATGAAATCCGTCTGCAAATGTCTCTACTGAATTCTCGATGGGAAGCATTACGAATGCGCGCTATGGAAAGACAAACTAGAATTCACGAGGTTTGAACATGTTGTAAAAAGAAAAACAAATATACTGTTTTCGAAAACTATCTATTAATATTGAATATGTACAATACCGAATAATATTTTCTAGGTCCTGATGCAAATGCAACAGACTCAGTTAGACACGCTGCGACAGTGGCTGATGAAAACAGAAGATCGAATTTCTCTGATGGCAGCGGTCGAAATAAATCCTTCAACTCTCGAGGAACAAACGAAACTTGTCAATGAATTAGAGCAAGATATACAGGCACAACAAAATGTAGTTGACAGTATGAGGAACATGGTAGTGGTCATGGATGAAGAAAACTCCGAGACGGTTTACGCGCAAATAGAAGATGAATTGTCCGCTCTCGGCGAACGTTGGAGCCACATTTGCCAGTGGAAAGAAGAACGATGTCAGCGATTGGAATCTCTATCTACACTTTGGCAAAATATCACTGACGATTACAAGAGATTGGTAACATGGCTTAATGAAACAGAAATTACATTGAAGCAAATGGAAGCTAATCCGGCGTCTGAGTTCGGCGAAATGCTAGATAGAATAAAGAAATTACAGGTTCTTAAAGCGGAAATGGATATAAATCAGAAGAAATTAATATCTCTCCAAGAATCAATTCAAGATTTAGATGGCAATAGCTCGTCCTCGGAATACGCAAATATTTTAGAGAAAATCGAAAATCTGCAAGATCGATGGGAAGCTGTTGGACAAATAATGGAGGTTCAAACTCAAAGGGTAATTTCAATATTATAAACTATAGAACATTTTAATATAGAATGTTATATTTTGTAAAAACATTCTCTTTCTCGTTGAAAAAATTCACTTTAATTCCATTTTCTACTAGATAACAAATTCTGGATTTGAGTTTGACTTAAGATCTGAGGATAGTACAACAACTATTAAAGGAAACGAATGGATGTCTGAAACGGTAACGAGTATAGCGTATAAAGAAGAAATAACTGCAACGGTAAGTACAGTTTGTTGTCAACAATATCTTTCAGACTAGACATTTTTGATAAACGTTCTTATATTTTTACAGTCAACTCCTCATAGCAATTCGAAGAAACGGCGCGTCGATAGTACTACTAAACATGAATTTGAGTCGGCATTGCTTCATCTGTATAAATGGCTAGATTACGTCGATCTAGAAATTGGTCGTTCCGAGGGAGTCTTTGACGAATTAAGCGTGGAAGAGAAGAAAGTTGTTTACGAAGATACACTTGTAGAAATGAAATCGCATAAGAATGAATATGAAAAAGTTTTTGAAATTGGCAAACAACTTATCGAAGAGTTACAAACTGCGAACGAATCTTTTGACGAAGAAGAATCCAAACTTAAGAACATAGAAAATTGTTGGACAGCAACAAATAATCGTCTTCAGGAAATAAAGAAACGTATAGATTATCTGGACGAAGTAAAGAGATTCCGCACTGAACTGGCTAGTCTAAATCTAATGTTGGAAAGTTACACAAAATGGTTTGATACAAATAAGAAGAACAATCAGATAGAACTATTTAGAGTAAGTTCCAGTATACTTTTCATTATAACGTAATAATACGTTCGTCTTTATACCTTATTTTTTTCATGTAAAACACCAATTTGTTTTTTAGGTCAAAATGAAGTCAATGAAATCTCATGATGAACGTATAAAAAAGATGCTCGAAAAAGCAAAAGAATTATCGGAAAATCAAATTGCAAGTACAGAAAATAGTAATATAGACGCAGAAGTAAAGGTATTTTCCATCAATTGGGAGAAGCTGTATAATATGTATGTATATTTTTGAAAAACAGAACAAACAGATACACACACACACACACACACACACACATACACACACACACAATATACATCTGTTATATTGGGTGAGTGGAAAAGTTTTGATTGATTTTGTAATAGTAAAAGAAAGTAATTTTTATTTTTTTAAACGATTTATTCGATTTCTATCAAATACAACAAAAAAAATATTAGAAAAAATGAGAATTACTTATAGAAGATAGAAAGAATAAATCTTTTTTAATAATTTGATTCATTTTTCTATCAAAACTTTTATACTTACTCAATATCTCTCAAGTGCTATATTGCTTGTTTAAATCAATATAATCGTTTCAGGTTGTCGGATCGATTGACTGAAATAAATAATACTATTGATCATACACCGCCGAAAAAGTATATTGAGGCAATTACTAATCTGACATCGTTTATTAATAACATGGAAGGTGTTTTATTATCAGAGCATGTACTTATTTCTGACGAGAAAATTATGGAAGAACAAATAAGAAGATTGAAAGATATACAAAACTCCTTAAAAGAACAAGAAGAGACTTTTAAATACATTAACTCTACTGGACAAGATCTAATAGAAAAGATAAATGATGAGTCTTTAGAACAACGATTTAAAAATGAGTTACAGGATTTAAATACCAAGTGGAGTGATATTCCTATTATTTTGGAAGAGAAACAACAGACTTGTACCAAAAGTAAAAATATAAGAATACGCAATAAATTATATTTGACTTAATTCAAATTTATTTTCAACTTACACTTTATATTTTATAATATTTTATAAATTATTATTTATTTTAATTATATCTATAGAACAAATTTATTATTAATGCATATATATATTTTAGATATTGCAACTCTACAAGCATTTAATACCGAGTTATCTATCCTGGAAATGTGGTTGGACAAATCAGCGTTACATTTGGAAGACTTATCTAAAGACGACATTATGGAAAATAATTTCGAAGAAACAGAACATAGAGTAAACCAAATTCGCTCATTTTCTCAAGAAATAGATAAAACAAAACCACAGATAGAAGCACTTCGAATATCGGCAAGCGAAATACTTGAAAAATCCGAATCTAATTTTGCAAGTTTAATAAATAGTAAATTAGAAGCTGTAACATTCAAATGGACTGTTATTCTTGATGAAACAAAAAGTTTGCTCAATAAATACGACGGTGCCTTGAAGAAAAATGACGATGTAAGTGTACATAATCTTAACTTATAATGTAGTTTTATTACTTATAACATTATTTTATTTTTTGTTAGATTATAAACGGCATAGAAGATTTTACGAAATGGTTATCGAGTTTGGAGAAAGAGATACCAGTGGAATCGAGAATAACATCGTCAGTCGAGCTTTTTCAAGTTCGCGGCAGATATCAAGCATTGAAAGATAAAATTGACAAACGTGTGGAAGACTTTAGGAATCTCAACGAAATAGGAAATGACAAACTATTAAGCTCAGAAGGATCATCCGTGCAAGAGCTTGGTAGACGCTTTACTTTCTTAAATGCACGATGGACCGACGTTACAGATCGTATATACGAACGATACAGACACTTACAAAATGCTAGTCACGAATACGGAGAGTTTCGTGCGTTGGTTGCACAGGAAAGCGATTGGTTAGATAAGTTGGAGAAGCGATTGAAAAAATCGTCTAAGGATGCTGCAGACGCAGAGGAAATTTCAGAAGAGTTGGACGTAAGTAAATGTTTTGATATTGCAAAAATTTTAAAATATTGAACAATTTTCTCTACGTCTACACACACAATGCTTATAATATTTTATACGTTATACGCGTTTAAGGATTTAGAAAATTACATGCGGAATCATCCGGAATCTAGACTTAAAAAAATCCAAGAAATTGGCAAACAACTTATTGACAGTAATATTATGACTTCTTCCATCGAAGCAGATGTGGAAGGATTAACGAATCGATGGGAAAATTTAAACAAACAAGTACGTACATCTTTTATGTATTATATTCCTTATGTCCGTATTCTTCCTTTTTCTTGTCTCTTCCTTCTTTTCTTCCTCTTTATCAAATCTATCTGTTTAGCTCTTTGCTCGCATACATATATTTCTTTGTTTTAGAAAAAATATGTTCTAATCTCAGCTTAATTATTTCATCGAATTGTGTTTAACAAGTGTTAAATATATACTAGCATGGATTTAAGTAATATTTTAGCCGCCAGAATAATTGCATGTAGCATTATCACAAATCGCTCAAAAAATTTATACATACATACGTATATTTATATGTATGTATGAATTTTATGAATAGAATATTGTACAGATAATTGTATTAACTACAGATTGTATTAACTACAGATAATTGTATTAACAGAGATTTCTTATTCTTTATTGAAACAAAATTGTCACATATAAATATTATATAGATCATTATCAGTACATATATTAAGTAGTTTTGCTTTGACCATAGCTGTCAAAAATGCTTTGTAATCGTAAGAGAATCATGATATTTGCTTTGTAAAATTAGTTCAGGTGGAAAGACAGAATTATGTTTTGAGTAGGCAGGGCAACGGGCCAAGCTGTTGGAAGGATCAGTGAAGCAGGCCCAGCAATCAGAAGGGCGTATCCTTGCTCTTCAGCATTCGTTAACACAAATAGACTATGTACTAACTGCACGTCTTGATTGTGACCTCACTGCTGATGACTTGCCTCATGATTATCAGGTCTGTTGTGATGATACATCATATATAATGTATAATTTAGTTGTATGACCTATATTTTATTAAAATAAAAAAACAATGTCGCTTTGTTTCTTTGTGAAGTAGCATGCTCGAAAGAATTCGTGATTGCTAAAGTCTGCATTCTCTGTACAGATTTGGCTAACTAATTGTATCGCAAAAGACAAGAATTACTATTACTAAAGATTTATTTACTAATACGCGTGCGGCATATCACAAAATTAATTGAAATGCTTAACTACGTGTAACGCAACGTTTATTTTATGTTGATTAATTCTACGTTATGGCTACAGAAATTAATGGAAGAGTTAGAACAACAGCGCACTACGCTTGAAGAAATGGCATCACAAATTGAATCGTACAAAGCATCTGGGAAACAGGAAGCGGCATTGCGACTGCAAGAACAAATGTCCCTGATAGAACAAAAGTATGCTAAAGTGCAAAGAAAGTTTCAACGCTTTCGTTGTTCGTCTAATATTGAAACGAGATTGACGCGAGCTTTACGGGAACTCGGAGGTATAGAGGAAGCAACTTGCTTGTTAGAATTATCGTCAGAAGATCCTGAGGCTATCGAGAATCAACTCAAACATTGCTTGGTAAAATTATTATTTTGTATTTTTTCACAATCTACTCAATGTTCATCTTATTAATTTACTCGTATTTTTCTTACAGCGATTTTATCAAACGTTAAGCGAGATTAAAAGTGAAATTGAATCTATAATTGTGATTGGCAGAAAACTGGTTGAAGATAAAGCTGTTCCCGAATCAGAAAAGTTTTCAAAGCGAATTGATATGTTAAAAGACTTGTATAATAAGGTACATATACACGAATGTTTTCTTAATTTTTTACAGGGAACTGTATCAAAAGAGCAATTTGTAATTTGTTGCAGCTGGGCCTTCATATAACGGAATCCAAATCGATATTAGAATCGGCATTAGAATTGTCACGCGACATACATAAAAACTTGACATATATCAACATGTCGATCGAAAGTATAAATAAGGAATTAGATGCGCAAAAAAGTATGCCTAATTTGCCAGCAAATACAATATACATACGAGTAAGGAGAAATTCTAAGTTTTATCAGAGATCATTATAAATCAGATTTATAGTTTATTAAACATGAACAAATCGTTTATTAAATAAATTTTCTTATGAATAAACTATAAATATGTATATATATGTATATAGATATGATATATAGTATATGTACCATTATTATAGGAAACCTTGACTGAAGTAATTCCGCGTCTGAATGGCATAAAAGATAAGTTACTTAAAGCACAAGATGAATTTTTCAAGTTGTGTGAACCTCTGTATCTCGACCAACTTAAGGAAAAAATTTCTGATGTAATTACAAGATTAGCTAACACAGAAAAGAGATTACGACTTTATAAAGGTTCAGAGGTAAATGTTCTTATTAAATATTTTTTACATAGTTAATATATGCATATACAATTTATTTCTTTTGTTGTTTTTTGTTTGTTTTTTTAAAGGACGAACCTAATGTCGACGAAATAAACGCATGGCTTCTACAAGTGGAAGAGAAGTTGAATCAGTTAGATGCGGTTCCAATTGACCAGCTCACAGAACATCACTTTGAACAGTGCAAGGTATATTGTTATATATATTAAGATATAGTAAAGTTTATATATTTATATTTTGTTTTTGTAATGCGTTAAATACCTATTCTCGCAAGTCGTCGTAAATAATGTTCATCAAAATATCCTTAATATTTGTTTTATTATTAGGCTGTACAAAACGAAATGATAGAGGCTAAACCTAAAGTTAATCAGCTGCAGCGTTATACCTTCTATCCCAAAGTAGCCGAGATATGTGAAAAATGGGAAGATATATCTAACAGAATACAGGTACGTATTTGCTCTGATTTTTAACGAAAAGTTTTAATAAAGGTTTTTATCTGTTATACTTTTTTCAAAAGTTTATCAGTTTTATTATTCATTGCTTATTTGCACTCATGGCTTATTCCTTGCTTTACACTTTAACTGTCGGTATATGTAATGCTTGTGCTTATTAGTACCATTACGTATATCTCTGTCACATGTGTGTGAATGTTTTCTCTTTATAAAATTTTAATTATTTAAAAAAATGCAACTATTATTTATTTATTTAAAAAATTATCCATTTTTTGATATAAAACCTTGTATTATTGAAATCATTATTTCGTATATTTTTCTTTTACAGCAGGATTTAAATGGAGTTATATATTTTAATAATACAATATGTGTATATATATGTATATATTATCTCTTTACATATGTATATATTGTATAATTAAGTAATGATATATAATGTTACATTTTATGTTCTCTTGATTGACGTTGAATATGTACATATTAAATGTAGTAATTTATGTTTGTTTAACATGTGTGAAATATCATATATACCTTGATTTTGTCCAAGAGGTGACTCTTATCTCTCTGTAAAGTGTAATTATTGGCACAAAATAAGTATACATATATTCTGATGGATGGCAAGATTGGACTTTGCCGATTTTATGATATTGTCTCTCCCCTTGTGTATAAAACTTATTTTTTTTTTACAAAGAACTTAAACGGCAAGCTATACAGTTAAAGGAAGTTAATTGAATCGAATCAGAGATTATTGCATTGGTGATGGAAGAATTCAGCTTCATATGCACAATAAATCGCATTGTCACTTTCATTAGACTATGCTTAATATTGTACCACTATTAACATCACTCTTTCAATTAACTGTTGATTGCCCATCAAGTTTCTGTCACCTCTCATGTTTTCACAGGAATGGATCCACAAAATCACAGACAATTTGTTAATAAAAAGTAAAGCAGAATCGTCCAAGGGGAGAGACAATTATGGACGCAACAAATCATCCAGACAGCTGGAACAAACTTCAGCTGCTCATCTTATTAAAAAAGAAAAGAAATTAATCGATGAAAACGAAGCAATTTACGGCATAGGATATCTTAATCCTGCGTTTGATGATAATCAATCTACGGTTATTAAGACGCCCGAAAGCTCTCCGATTGATGTACCTCATCGGAGCAGAAAATCTTCCGCTAAGTCGGAAAAAGTAAAAGTTAAACTGGTAGATGTTAGTAAAACAGTCAGACGAAAATTAGACATGAGTTCTGTGCCCGATGTTGTTCAGACTTCTCAAGGTGTTCAGATTGACGATGACCTACCTTCACCATGTTCCGATACAGATGTACATATGGCTGACGAGGAAGAATTCTTCCTGGCTAAAAACAGTAAACTGTTCTCTCAAGTATCTAGCAATACTCTGACAGCAACAGATACTAAAACGTTTAATCCGATTGGAACGCAACAGAATCCATTTCGAGTAGTGGAAGTGAAAGAAATGGAAATTATAAAATCGGTAGCGTCTCCAGAAGATCATGTCATTTTGCCAAGTGCTAATGTCAGCGTTGGGTTGGTGCCTCAAGTGGTTGAAAGAGTGGAAATTGTTGAAGACACTGAGACAGAAGCTGAGTCCATAGATACTGATTCGGAAGACAAAGAAGGAAGAGGAAAACTGTCTTCTGGAATTGTCTCTGTGGAACAGATTGTTAAAAAAAAGGAACTTGTACCAATTTTGAAGAAGAAATCTCCAGAGCCTGCTATGAAAAATATCAAGAGAATTATATTAAAATTAGATTTAGATAATAATCAAGAAACAGTTAGCAATTCAAACAAAGATACAACATTTTCCAGTAGTGCACCATTAAGAAAAACAGAAGCTGCAGGATTTTCAAATGCTGAGTGTAGTAAGAGAGATGAACAATTAACAGACAATTTAAATAAGGCAAGAACAGCTTCCACATGGAAAGATAAAGAAAGTGTGGCTGAGTATCTTATATTGGATGATAATGAAGAGATTATAAAGTCTAATACAAAAACTACCGAAGAAACAGATTGTGCTAGATCACAAAATATAGTTTCAACTTCAAAAGAGATAAACGATAAAAAAGAAATGACTTTTGAAAAAGCTACTGAACTTCTTAAAACACAGAACAGTGTTGATTCAAGTCGTAGCGAGGAGGATAAGCTAAGTAAAAAATTACCGCAGTTGAAACGTTCAAGAAGTCTTTCAAAAGACGATACATTGGAAGATTGTGACAGCTTTTATGGCAGCGATAAGGAGACAGATGACGTGTTAATATTTTCGGATGATACAGAAATTGATGTTGGTAGTTCCAGTTCAGATGAAGATTCTAATTTAGGAGAACATGTTGAGCACCTCTTGGACAAGGTAACGCGTGCCGCACATACATATACACACCATTGTCCATCAATTCTTTACTTATTTGAAATGTTAATTACATAGGCATGTCTTCTCGACAAATACTATCATTTATATGTGATAAAATAAATATAATAATTGTACGATAATTTATTTTTTTTTTTACAGATGAAAGTTGAAAAGACTCGACCATTTATGCAACAAAGAACGGAAAAAAGAACTTTCAACGAGAAACTTTTCAAAGGTCCAATAGGTACATCACGGACAGCATTGGAAAAAAATATTTTAGAATTCGAGCAAATAGCACAAATGATGTTATGCAGAATGGATATTATGTTAATGAGCATTAGTGGCATCTCCAATGAGAAGGATCCTACTAAGCGTCTTGAGGTTTTCATAACACACCTTTAAATTTGCTTACGATCAAAATTATTATTTTTGATGGTCATAATTTATAATAATTTGCGTGTTTTTGTTTTTACATTACAGATACTCAAAAGCGAGATTAGCACTCTCGCACCAGATGCAGCAGCTTTGATCAGTAAAGGAGATGGTTTAGTTATGACAATACACATGACTGATCCTGCGCGAGCAGAAAAAATAAAACATGAACATCAAGATAAGCTGAGAAGCAAGTGGCACCAAGTAATGACAGAAATCGAGACGCGTAGAAAACAAGCGCAAAAAGCAGAAGAAGCTCTGCGCCAATATAATAACATAATAGCGGAATTCGAAGACTGGTTTAGAGATGTACCATTAAAGCTTGAACAAGCTAACAATTACGAGGGCCAATTAGAATCATTTACCGAAGAGTTCGATGCCAAACAAGTACAAATACATAAATTGAATGAGCTAGCTGCGGAATTGAGAAAATTAAATGTTGGTTATTCAGAATCAGTACGCTATCATATTAATAGCAACTGGCAAAAAGTTAGTTCTCAGTTTAAGAGATTCAGTGGCAGTAAAGACAAAGACAAACATGTAACCGATAAAAAAGTAGAATTGGTATGTATTGAATATTTATTTTACTTATTGAAGTATACTAAACTGTAAATTGAACTGAATTATATTGTAGATTAATGACTAAATATATAAAAATTATATCTACGTTCATGTTTTACAGGATGTTACTGGGGTTACTCCGCAAGAATTAATTACGCGTCTTAACAAATTAAGAGAAGCTACATCGACTGTTTCACGATCCGTCAATTCTTTACCGTTGAACGGTAAAGATTATGAGCGGTTTGCAAACCAAGAAGATTGTTTGAAGAAAGTCAACAACGCTTTAAGTATTTTGAAACCAAGCGTTGATGAGGTAAATTATATTTGCGAAAGTGTCACACGGCAAGCGAAAAGAGAGCAAGCCGATCAAATAAAACATTTAACTGAGAAGTTGCATGACGAATGGATGAACGTTAATCAAAACTACATAGAAAGACATAATCGTTGGGTTAAATGTTACGAAAAATGGAGAGAACTTCATAACACTTGTAGAACATTCTTGGAATGGTTGGACAAGATGGAAGATTCTCTCAAGAAGTGTAATGCTAGTCTCAGCCAATCTAAAGCGAGCAAAACGAAAACATTCGAACTAGAGCAAGAAGTATCTAGAATGCAGAGAACGTTGAACAATATTAATATAGCGAGTGCGGACATATCTAGCCGGGCTACTCTTGAAGATGTAAAAGAATTACAAAATATGGTCGAAAATATTAAACATCGTTGGCAAAATCTAGTGGCCGAAATAAACGCGCGAAAAGAGAAGTAAGTAAAAACCCAATAAAGGGATACCTACGGTAAACTGTCGCGCTCCGCACCTGGTGCCCGCTCGCCTACATTTTCCTGTGCCGGCGGTCTCGACGAAGTAAGAAGCCGAAGTGTGTTACACTGATGGTGGGGGTGAAGAGGGTCTTCGGGTGTTCGCTGCGTCCGAACTGAACCAGGGTTTGTTTACGAATGCGCCGAGGCCGGCTGGGCGGCAGCCTTATATACCCGCGCGGCGCTGCGTCGCAACGCCGGAGAAGCTTCGAGAAGCTTCAATGACGTCGCGCGCACGTAATGCGCAATTGCTGCAATTGATGATTTTTGGCCTAGATCGTGTCCAAATCCGGTCGCAATGCCCATAATCGACATCGCCGTGACGATATTCATCGATGGACATGCTCGCTAATGCGTTTTTTACACGTTAAGTACGAGAAACAAATATTGCCGAAGTATTGATCGGCCCAGGCAGAACGGGTCGACGAGATTTCTAGCACGTTCGCTCTCCCGGCCGGGGCCCCACCATCCGCCCAACTCACACAAACAAGAACCTTCTCTTCCGCCGCCTCCATCGTTTCCCACACGGCCGACCGGTGTGTGATGATATAATACGACTGTGTAACGCAGCTGTAATCTGCCTGTGGTCGATTCAGACTTGTGCGTATCGGCTTGTTGTTTTGCGCCATTTGTTTTGATGGAAGAAACCGCGAGGACTGGAATAAAAAAAGAGAGCCGCTTATCGGAGTCTATATGTGTATACATCTATACGTATAAAAATATTGCATAATATGAAGTTACTGCGCAGCGAGGTCCCCTCCTCGTCTTTTGTTAAAGATGCGATCTTTTCTCCGACCTTGGTCTTCGCCGTTTGTTCTGTTGCTAATTACTTATTTCTCGAAAGGTTACTTATTACATTTGCACGGCTAATTATACGCGACGGCTGATTTACATTAACTTGACAAAGACGACGCGCGAATTCAGCCTTCAGGCAATGTGCGTGATAACAAGAGTTCCGTTATCGCCGCGTATAAGATCGCGATTAACAGATTACGAAGTTTATATTTGTTTGTATGTCGTTGCGGATGAAGGATGGAGAGAAGGGCGTCGTCGGTTTGGCGATACAACATTGCGAAATCCATGTGCTGCGTGCGCCACACATCAAAATGCTGAAACGCAGTTTCAACGCTCGCTCAAGAGAACGTCCATTCGTTCGTTCGTCGTGGTGGGATTTCTTTTGCCTGCTACGCAGGCAATCTGGATGACCTTCTAATCGATGCGGTCTTTTTATCGGGTTCTCTCGGCGACCAATGATTATTTTTACGAAATTTTTCGAGGTGCGGCCCGACAAACGGTCACGCGACGCAACGTGTTTGCAAACATCACGGATGCCAGTTAACTCATATATGCTGATATATAGGCGCCGATAACAACGTGAGGATCAGCCGGATCACACAAACATTTTGCAAGCATCGCTAAATCTATTTCGCATTTAGCAGCAGATGCGGCGGATCGTAACATAATACACTTCTTTACGCACATGCAATCGAGACAGAAAAAAAAATGTTAGATCTGCATTTTATATGAGAAAAGCAAACGGTCTCGCAGAAATATAACCGCAGAATAATAACCGAGCCGAAAATGTAGCGTATACGTTTTTTTAACGCAGTTTATTATAACGCACAATAGCCGCGACACAACGAGATTGCATAATATTACGTTTGCTTCTCCTCTCGGGTGTATTTACACGGTACCACGGGGCTGTATTGATTTCCCTTTCATATCGTTCGTTAGTTCGCCCGGGTCGAATGTATTTTCAGCTACAAAAGGATTCCATTTTAAGCAGATACGCAATTAATGCAATTTTATTCAGAAGTGTATTTATATACGCGAAGAGAGGGTCGCACTTTCAGATACTTATCTCTTCTCTCGCGACAGAAAAAGAGAGAGAGAGAGAGAGAGAGATCATTTTTTGTGAACCACTAACAACGGCCCGGGATTAGATTATGTAGATGAAAGGGTGAACGAAACTACTACTTTACTTGCGTACTACTTTATATACGCACGGGATCTCGCAGATATTTCGTTACATTCAGGTGTCATTCAGGAGCGACGTAATGAAATGCGAAGAAGATAGACGGTTGCCAACGATGTTGCGCTCTGAACGGAAGCGGCCTGGTATAATCTGTGGGAACTTTCTCGATGCAACGCGCGCTCGAGACCGGTCGTCGCGGAAAATAGTTAACAGTTAGTAGCAAAAAACGTTAGTAAAATGGTTTAGCGAATCGGGAACACACTTTTTCCGATCTCACGAGAAAGAATCTCTTTATGCGATATGAACGCGCTCACAGTTAGCGAGTTTCATGATATTCGGGCGATGAACGCGATGTACATTTAAATATTTTAAGTTTTAAGTAGTTTATAGAAAATAACGTTCGTTAAAATTCAATTTTAGCGCTAGATACGGACGCGAAGCGTATCTTTATGCGGTTTTTTGAGAATTGTTTGTGGTTTAAGTGCGAGATAATCACGATACGCAGTCTTGTACGAGTTTTGCGAGTATTTTTCTAGAAAAGACGTTTTATATAAAAAATAAACAACCGAATTTGGCCAATTGTGAGCGCAGATATTGCACTCTATGATGTTTGCATCATGTTCGAGAACAGTCGAGGCTGCAGCAGCAGCTAATCGATAGATGCAGGAAGCGAGTTATATATATATATATATATAACGTGTAGAAAGTGTGTATGTTCGTACGTCTGTACGCGCGCGCAAGTGTGTGTACCAGCTTCAACCAGCGGAATAAATGTGTCTTTCTCCCGATTCATTATTATTTCATCTGTCATTTCTGTCGTAGCGACTTTTTAACAATTTGCAATATATGATATTGCAAATTACATGTGATAAAATCTATACGCACGTACAAACAACAAATTTCTATATGTATAATACATATGAGGCATAAAACAACATTGCGAAACATAACTTTTGCGACCAATATTAAAAACCCTCCCACGCAAATGACAGACTCGTGTCGGAACAATGATCTGGGGACAAGTTTTTTCATTAAAATACACACGAGACACGTCGCACGAACAGTCAGAGAGCGAATTACGCATGAAGTTGCGCAACATTACCCTTCTAGCATCTCTCGCTATATTAAATCTGAAAAAAGCTATTATACTTTATCACGGGGGCAGGGATAATAACTGCGTGCGAGGGATGAAACACGTATATTACGCAACGGAAAACATGGGTTGCCTCATTCTAATCGATTCCCGGGATTCGGAACTTCGCCCGAAAGGGAAAGAAGTACGCAGCAACAATTCTCCCTTTCCTGAATGACAAGCGAAGTTTACCGCTCGTCACCAGAGAGACACCCCTTGACTACCCCTTGTCCCAAGTTGCTACATAAATAACGAACTCTCACAACCGCGGCCGGCTTCATGCTCGCCCAAGCACACGGTAACCTGCTTAGCCGCCGGACTAATTTTAGTTGCGCCTCGCTGGTGACCTTGAACTCAACGCAGTCACGCCCGGGATGATGATGTTGCGCATATCCGATCGGCGCGTACGTACGTACGCCCGGAAACTTTTCTCGCGAATCTCGAATTCCGGTTGCGCGACCAGAAGAGTCGACCGGTTTGCGATTGTTGCTCGAAGCCGGTTCGCAGCGATCCGCCTGTGACACTTGCAACATGACAATACTTCACGTACGCAGTAATTTACAATAGAGCGGTTTTGGGCGGTTTGGGCACTCACACGCAAGGTGTGTGCGAACGCGCTGCCTGTTCCCGGCCGCACGTTCTCGAAACGTCCGTGAAACGCCCAGCAGGTATCGATCGTTTCCATGACCAGGTCCCAGTCGGCCCCAAGAGTGTGTCGCTGGGTAAAGGTTGATGAACCACGTTGCGCATGCGCGTTATTCGTTGCCGGTGTGCATGCACGTTGAGAGAATAAATTGCGATGCAACGCGTAGCTGCAATCGTATAATTATGCATTAGTTTTGTCATGTGTTTATTGCAACTTCTTCACATACATGTCAAAAAGTATATTCCTTAAACAAGATTGTTTTTTTTCTGTATTTAAAATGATTGAAGATTTTTATTTACAAAGAAACAGCTTGGTTTAGACACTGAGAGATCAATATTAAACTACGTAATATGTTTCGTTTTTTCTTCCAAACTGTTATTCCCAATGCGCTCATCTTGATAAAGTATTAATGTAATAAACAACTTTATAAAAAGAAGTCGAGATTTCTCAATCACTTTGTGACTTCATATAATGCTTACGAGCTGTATGGAAATTTGCGATAAAAATACGCAGTCTGTTGGCGGCGCTTAATTCTTATTTTTCTCAAAGAGTCACGAAAAAGAATCGCAGCGGGAGAACATCGTCATACGAAGAAGAAGAGTCTAAAAATAAAAAGATAATAATACAGAACGCAGCGTAGGGTCTTTGATATTCTAGAAAAGTCTCCAAGATGCACATCGTCTATATTAGAATGGATCTCGTCCATGATAAAGGATAGTCTATTTTCCAGAAAGAGAGAGAAATTTATATTTTAAATGTTTCGCAAATGTATCTGTACAAACTAAGTAAATTGTTTTAGAAATTTTAAATATATCTAATTACTTGAACAAATAATACGCTTTGTACACGTAGTTGCATAATGTTGCTCGCGACATTGTCTACAATCTATTCACGCGCTTTTATCAATTGTCTTTAATAAATTTTGTCTTTTATAAACTATTATATGTGATATATAATAAAATTGTATATTTATATTATACGTACAATTGTTTCGCATTTGATAAAAGAGCAGTTTCACAATATTGAGAAAGAGAAGAAAATTTTGACAAGAAAATTGTATTCTATTGTATCAAGCATCGTAATGGCGCACGCATCACGTCCGCCATCTACTAAAACTTCAAGTTACTTTAAAGATAGAATGACCGATAAATGATAATTTAAACAAAAGATAATAATTATCTCTATCGATTTAATAAATAATTAGCGTAAGTATGATTTTTCTGTCATGCAGATGTTTTTTTTTCCAAGAATACTTACACACAAGAATCGTCTTCTCTTTACATTTACACAGACTATGACAACTTATCATAAAACCTTATTGAAGCTGAATGTTGTTATGTGCGTTATCTAAATGCGACAAAACTGAACTTGACTTCTCGTCTTTAGTCAAAATAAAAAATTTCTTTCTCAAAGTATTTTCCGCAAATAGGATCTGATAAGTATACGTTCCGAGTAAAGCTCCCAACGTAGGTCCGACCCAATAAATCTAAAGAAAAAAAACAATTAAACGATGTTATAACTAACAAAGATAATTTGTAAAAAATAAAAAATAAAGAATAATTATATTTTTATGATGAAAAAATACAATAATTATTATGTATCTCTTGGAATGTATCTCGTGAACACTGTGTTAAAAATTGCTTATGTTTAAAGCTGATATTATTATCTATAATTTTGTTATCAGTGTTGCAATCAGCGTTTTTGCTATCGCACATATATATTATATAAAAAAATAGTTTTATATAAATTCTTGAAACAGATTACACAAGTGCGATTTACGTAATCCACACGTGCATAATATAATCTAATCTGAAGTGAAGTTTTATTTTATAACCTACCCATTGATCCTTCCAAGCACCATTCCAGAACGCAGGACCGAATGTTCGCGCTGGATTCATGCTGCAACCAGTATACGGGCTCTAAAGGAATAAAACAAAATAAATTATTGAAATATAAAGAATATCATATAAAATATCTATCATATAGAATCGAACGTACGGATATTGATATGTTAAATAATAAAATTTGAGACATAATTATTTGACGTATCGTTCGTTCTATATAACTTCTTGTCTTTCAACATCGATTGCGTGTCAAAAAGAACTTGTTATATCTGGATTTAGAATAGTGTGCAATAAAAAATATTATATTATTTCTGTGCTTGCTATGGAACTACCTTTAAAACTATCTTTATATTGTCTATAAGACTTTACCGCAGCGAAGGAAATGGCGGCTACTGACAGGCCGAATCTGAGCGCAGTCGAATCCGTGGTGTGAGCGCATCGAGGATCCCACGTGGCGCACGCTGCACCAAGTATGAAACTCGTGCAAAACATCTCGATCAGCACGGCCTGAGCAATGCTGATTCCCGGATGCACAACCGTAACACAAACACCGGTCGAAGTCGGATTTCCATCACTGAACAAATCCTCAGGCGTTATTGTCTATCAAATTATGAGAACGATCGTTTATTATTTAATATTTTGACGAAATAAATAAAATAGTCGGAATATTAGCAATAGCGAAAAAATAAGAGCACTTTTAGGAGCCAGTATCCCAAAGTAGCACCGATAAACTGGCCTAGGATGTAAATCACACCCGTCGGGATCGATTTCAGGCCCACGATGACAGAACCGATAGTGACAGCCGGATTAAGATGCGCACCGCTCACATGGCCGAGCATCTGAGAAATGTTGGCGCAATAAATTTTTATATAGAAGATTTATTAATCACTTATTAGATCACTCTCGTACACATATACATTACAAAACAATTAATTTCTAAAAATAAATTGTTTCAAAGAACATTTTTTCTCAAATTAACTTAAAATATCTTTTCTCCTCAGATTTTCTCATTATAAAATTTTACCTGATATAAAATTTAATAGTTATAAAATTAGTATTGGTATTATTAATATTATGGAGAATTGATATTATCATCGAAATTAATTATGCGTACCATAATTATGAGATTCACTGTCAAGCCGAAAGTTAGCGCCATTTGCAATGGCGGAGGTGGTGTGGGCCCCATGGTGCCAATACATCCCATGCAACCGAGAAATATGAGAATACTCGTGCCGACGATCTCCGACGCGAACATCGTCAACGTGTTCTTTTGCATCTTCCATATTGTGCCTGAAAAAAAATCGAAAACGCGTATTTCCGAGATTTGTCTAAATTTCTACGACGAACACTCACTGTCTTGATCGCACGACATGATCGGAATTGCGCGAACAGCAGTCGGCTCTACTACGATATCGCTACTGGAAGTGCTTTAACAATCTCTGCTTTAATCGCCGCAAATCTCATCGCTTTGCTATTCTTCGTAAGAACGTTAAAAAAAATGAAATGTCTTATCGATAGATACGTCAAGTACTTGCTTACTCAAATTATCGCTCACGAGCACTATACTTGGTAGCGAAATATTTCCTGGTGATTAATATCGAAAGACAAAACGATTTTCACGATTGCGCGAATTATTTGTTTAAATTTTTCCAAATGCTATAAAAGTTATATATTCAAGATCCAAGAAATAACCGAGCGTTCCAAACAGCGTTTCGATTTTATCGCTCGACGAGTCTACTCACGTTCCGAATATACTTCACGATGAATCGCCTTTTGAAGAGAACTCTACTCAAGAGAACGTAACGCAGAAGAATGAAGCTCAGAGACTCGAAGTTCAAAGACTACTGCGTCAGAGCGCATGCGTTGCGCCTGAAATTCCACGAGCAATTTTTCTTGCTGTTCAAAGTTGCAACAATTTCGCAGCAGATTACGGAAAATCGTCGCAGGGAGGCAAACTTCACATGCACGCGGATCTCCGCGATTGGCTCTCGCACAATCGGGACCATCGGTCGTACGCGGAAGAAAGAAATTTACGAGCTAAAAAATCCGAACGATGTCGGAGGACAACGACCGCGCGCTGTTTCGGAATCTCAATTACAAATCCGACACCGAGTACGTCGTAAAGGTGGCCAAGACTCTGTTGACGCCCATCGGTATCTGGCCGCTCCACCGAGGCAATTCCACATCCGACAAAATCAAGACCTACGTTCAGACAAGCCTATTATTCGGCCTGATGTGCTTTCTGCTGATTCCGCACGTCATATACACCTTCTTCGACGCGGAGAACCTAACCAGATACATGAAAGTAATAGCCGCGCAAGTGTTCAGTCTGCTAGGCATCATCAAATTTTGGACGATGATCATTAACAGGGAAGGGATCCGATGCTGTCTGCAACAGATAGAGGCGCAGTATCGGGACGTCGAGTGCGAGGAGGATCGACTGGTGATGACGAATAGCGCCAAGATCGGCAGATTTTTCACGGTGACATATTTGGGATTGTCGTACGGCGGCGCGCTGCCTTACCACATAATCATGCCGCTGATCCAGGAGAGAGTGGTGAAGGCGGACAACACGACGCAAATACCTCTGCCGTACCTCAGCGACTACGTCTTCTTCGTGATCGAGAACTCGCCGATGTACGAGATTCTGTTCGTCACGCAGATCATGATCAGCAGCATTATTCTCTCGACCAACTGCGGCGTTTACAGCCTGATCGCCAATTGCGTGATGCACAGCTGCTGCTTGTTCCAGGTCGTGCGCAGGCAGATGGACACGGCTTTCAGCGACGGAACTGACAATCTTCATAAACGACTCGGCCGAATAATCGAGCATCACATGGAAGCGATCAGGTGAAAAAAATTTCGTTGTCGCACATTTGACGTTTCTCGAAAATAAATTTTCGAAATTTAATGTCACGCAAACTGCAAACAACTAACGACGGAGAAAAAAAAATATTTTCACACACATGCGTTTTAATTACGTTATTTTATTTTTCCTCGCTGAATGTGACAAAATACATTACAGATTCGCAGAGATGATTGAGAAATCGTTAAATATTGTCTTTTTATGCGAGATGGTCGGATGCACTATTATCATATGTTTTCTGGAATTCGGCGTTGTTAAGGTACTTGCGAGATAAAAATTAAGCAAGTCAAAGATTCCAAAATTACAGTTTATAAAAATTTATCTTAGGAATGGGAAGACGGGGAAATCCTACCCATGGGCACTTATTTTGTCTTAATGACGTCGATATTTGTAAATGTTTACATCATATCGGCTATCGGTGATCGTCTCAAGGAAGAGGTAGACCTTACAGAACAATTTTTATACTACATAATTTTATATAATACATATTCTTTCGCGCAATTAAAAAATAAATATTGCAAATATGAGAAAAAAGTCGAAGTTTTTCGATCGTAAAATCATTATGTAGTCTATTCATTTTCATGTAATTACTAAGAGCGAAAAGGTCGGAGAGTCGTCGTATTTTATCGAGTGGTACAATCTGCCGACAAACATCGTAGGCGATTTAATTTTGATAATGATCAGATCAGCCCGGCCGTCAACTCTAACTGCTGCGAAGATATTCGATCTCTCTCTCGGAGGATTCTGTGAAGTACGTACTCCGTTGTTGTATGAAAAGCAATAAGCGATATATTTTTGCCATCGCGTGTATCGTGTAATGCTGTTACAGGTTTGCAAAACGTCAGCGGCATATTTCAATTTTATACGAGCGATGACCACGTGAATTCCGATATACCTACTCGCGTAATCAATTATTATCGGAAATCTATTACGTATATGTTCGGTTGTTACTGTCTTTTTTTTTTTTTTTTTTTTTTTTTTTTTTTTATCTACTAACGAAACACGATCATTGTAGTTACCATTGTCATTATCATTACCAGATATCTCTGTCGAATAAACATTATATTAACATTTATATTTGATGCTTTCACGTGTCTTAAGAACTCCCAAATATGATTCCCGGATTGGAAATTGCGTTAATCTAATTTTCATATTGACATTTCGTAGACATATCAGTTCACTTCATCAGGAACAGTCCAGTGTATTCATAACGGTTTCCGAAAATCGTATTCGGGAATTCTTATAACACACCGCGAAAACATCAATTCCTAACAGTTCTTCAAACAACATTAAATGTAATAACTTTATTCATCTCTCTATTTTTTCTTGTGTAAGACATTTCATATTCAGACTGTGGTTTTGAATTGCATCTAATTTTGCGTATTACGCGCGTACTTTGTTTAAAACTTTTTTGCGGTATTATTTCTCTTTTAAAACTTCTTTTTTCTCTTCTGTATACTTTTATCGAAAAGTTTCATCGAAGTAATCAAAAACATATCATATCTTTGTTCTGTAATTATCGTGATTGCGATAAAATTGTCAAAAACAGTTCGGTTGCGTGAAAGAAAATACAATAAAACGAGACTTACTGATGCAAATGGCAGGCGCTGACAGAAACGTTTGATCGTGAACAAAGTGTACACAAAATATTTGTTTGTCACCAAGTTTATAGTTGCGCATTAAAACAACACTTTACTTGTGATTTAAATACTTCACTTTTACAACCACATACACATAATTAGACGAAATAAATAAAGATTTGATTTTAATAAGAGAGCACTCGAAATCTGATCTAACAATTTACAAATAATATATCTCATTATGTCAGTCATTGCGATATCTGTGTGCAATTAGTTTAAACATCTGCGCAAAAGACATCTTTAAAATAAATTTTTTTGCTTTGTTGATTTTTCTTCGATTTATTGGAAATACATTCGTTTTCGACATTGTACGTCGTGCAACAGTCAACAGCGCAATAAACCTCCGCTTCTCCGCCTCCGTGTTCTCACAGCGCTTGCGTAATCACCGCGAAATCATACACATTTTCCTTCCCACTGAAAGTTGCGGCGATTCTGAGAAGATAGTCCACCCTGTGTACAAAGTTGTCGCGAACTTCTTGCACGCAGGCGTTTAGCGTTCCAGCTCGCTAGAAGGTGAGCGCGTCATCCTTGTAGTCGGGAATCAAACGCACGAGATACAATCGAACAATTATACATAACAAAAAATAGCGGGCATGTTATCATCGGCCGACGATCGCGCGCTGTTCCGGAACTTCAATTACAGATCCGACACGGAGTACGTAGTTAAAGTCGCCAAGATTCTATTGACTCCCGTCGGCATCTGGCCCCTCGACCGAGATGAATCCGTGCTCGACAAGGTCAAATACGTTCTCCAGACGAGCTTCATGTTCAGCCTGATGTGCTTTCTGCTCGTGCCCCACATCATATACACCTTCTTCGACGCGGAAGATCTCACTAGGTACATGAAGGTAATAGCCGCCCAGGTGTTCAGTCTGCTGGGCATCGTCAAGTTCTGGACGATGATCATCAATCGGAACGACATCAAGTGCTGCCTGCAGCAGATAGAGATGCAGTACAGAGATGTGAAAAGCGAGGAGGATTATTTGGTGATGATGAGGAACGCTAAGATCGGCAGGCAATTCACGATAATGTATCTGGGACTGCTCTACGGCGGCGCGTTACCCTATCACATAATCATGCCATTGGTAGCGGACAAGATCGTGAGGGAGGACAACACGACGCAGTTACCTCTGCCGTATCTCAGCGACTACGTCTTTTTTGTGGTGGAGAACTCACCGTTCTACGAGATCCTGTTCGTCATGCAGATTCTGTTCAGCACCATCATCCTGTCGACAAACTGCGGCGTTTACAGTCTGATTGCCACTTGCGTGATGCACGCCTGCTGCTTGTTCGAGATTGCTCGCGGTCACATGGAGACAGTTCTGGTGGATGAAACTCGCGATCTCCACGAGCGATTCGGCCGCGTCATTGTCGAGCACATACAAGCTCTCAGGTCGGAAAAGCTTTTTGATTCCAATAAATAATATAATTAATATAAAGAGAAGAGGTAAGAACTTTATATCTATAAAATGTCTCATCAAGTGTTTTTGTTGTGCAGAACATAACAACAAACACAATGCAGGTTTTAAAGAATGTAGCTTCTTATCTAAGAATTATATGTTTTTCTTTTTTAATTATAGTTTTAATAAAAATATTATTGCACAGATATGCCGAAATGATCGAGAAGTCGTTGAACTTCGTCTTTCTGTCAGAAATGGTCGGATGCACTATCATTATATGTTTTTTGGAATACGGAGTCCTCAAGGTATTTCAAATCAACATTTGCTATATCGCGTCGTGAGAAAAAAAAATGTAAAAAACTCTGTTCCCACATAAATTTCTTTCAGGAATGGGAAGACAATCAGATATTAGGCACAATTATATATTTCATTCTAGTGACTTCGATTCTGATGAACGTCTTTACCTTATCGTCCATCGGCGATCGTCTTAAAGAAGAGGTACACATTTTAAAAATCTGACTTTTCAATACTAAAAATTGTTGTTACTGTTATTTGACACACTCGAACTTAACTCTGACACGATAAAGAGCGTCAAGATCGGAGAAACATCGTATTTCATCGACTGGTACACATTGCCAACGAGAAACGTTGGCAATTTAATCATGATGATGATCAGATCGAGCCGTCCGTCAGCCTTGACAGCTGGTAAAATGTTCGACATCTCGCTTCAGGGTTTTTGCGATGTGAGTATGTTTTGATTCTTTTACGATAATCCGAAAATAAAAGTTTCAAAGCAACTCGATTATCGTTTCCTGTCTACAGGTGTGCAAGACATCAGCGGCGTATTTAAATTTTATTCGAATGATCGCAGCGTGAGAGAAATTATTTCATCAAACTATGATATAAGTATCTCGCTGAGAGAACATACCGATATTCTTACTCACACAGATCGCATACAGATTGTACTTCTTCGTCTTATTCGTATTTTGTCATTTCGACGAAGGCGACATTTACGAGTTGAATAAAAAAATCAAATAAATCGCTACGATGTATTACTAATTGCAAGAGATAACGTTTAATATATCGCGAACATTCAATCGCGATTCTCCCTTTTCGCAGAAAGAAACGCGATCCCCCGGTCGGCGTTCGGAAAACTTTTTCTTCGCAACCGTGCGCGTCCCCGTTGTTTTGAAGTTTCTCGATGTACTATTAGTATCTCCCCTTTGCTGCCCAGAACTATACTTTTCTCTCAACCTCAGCAATACGTTTCTACAAATGCGAGTCACGAATGTGAGAATCGGAAATTGTTTTAATCATCGTCAAAGAAACTGACAAGTGCATCTTGCGCATGCTTATTGACAACTTTGTGACAATTCGCTCTTCACGAGTCACCGCTAGTCGCCGTCGAGTGATCATCAAGTTCACACCCGATCATGGACGAGGCGAACTCCGTGCAAGATGACGAGCGGCTTTTGGATTTCTATTATGCCGCGCAGGTCAGCATCTGGCTGTTGAAGCCGATCGGCGCCTGGCCGCTGCAACAACGAGCCACCAAGCTGAAAACTTTTGTGCACGGCTCGTCGATCGTGATCGTTATGTTTCTTCAGCTCTTCATGATCGTCCCGTGGATCGCATGCATCATCACCGCTAAGATGAGTTTCTACGAGATCGTGAGGACCGCGTGTCCGTTGATATTCTCGATTACCGTTTTTCTAAGATATCTGCTGCTGCTGCGCTATCGGAACGAGATCAGATCGTGCATTAACCGAGTCGTCGAAGACTGGCTCAACACGACGATGGCCGAGGACCGTCAGATCATGCTGGCGAACGCCAAGTCAGGACGTTTCTTCGGCATCATCTCGGTGGCGTTCATGTTCGGCAGCGGTCTGCCTTACGCTTGCATGCCCATAATCCTGCCGTTCGCCGTCAACAAGGACAACATAACGATTCGATCGCTCCCCAATCCCTGCGACTTGATCTTCCTCGACGTTCAGGTCAATTTGATGTACGACGTTGAACTCTTTCCGAAACCCAACAGTAGTCGCGACATACATTTTTAATCTTGTAGTTATACTTGAATTTTCTCATTTTTCTGTTTCTTCGTTTTTTTTTAGAAAATTCAAGAAGGAAAAGAAAAGAGATACAATTTCTACTTAAAAAATTAAAATATTCTTATTAATAATGAGTGCTAAAAATATATATTTTTCCTATCACTGATATTCGTATTCACTTTTTTTAAGTAGTTTTTTTTTTGTTTTTATTTTATTTGTTTTTCCTAGTTTTATTTTTTTAAATAATTCTACAAATAATTCTACTTCTATTATTTTACAGATATTATCTTTGTTTTTGTTTTAAATTATGTTTCGTACACCAAGTCACGACATTTTTAATATCGTGATGTTTAATTATTGCGTGCAGGTTAGTCCAGTTTACGAAGTGGCGTACGCACTAGAATTTTGCTCAAGTTTTATTCTCTTTACCGTGTTCTGCGGCATTTGTAGCTTGACAGCGAAATTCGTTAGCCACGCGTGCGGCCAGTGCGAGATCCTGACGTATTTCTTCGAGGAAATGATCGACGGCGGTGTTCACAATCGGGGCACTATCGATCAACGGATCAGCACCACTATGATACGTCATCTCCGAATACTCAAGTGAGCGAAATGTCATGTTTGTGTTTGTTCGTTTTTCCGTTCGCAATTTTTCGCGATCGCCGTTTGCGTTGCAGATTCGTTTCTGACATAGACAAAGTGCTGAACGAGATATGTCTGGCGGAGTTCGTGAACGCCTCGTGCAACATATGTTTACTTGGTTATTACGTTATAGTGGTACGTCATTTAAGTGTCTCAAGATTATCTAAAAAAAAAAGAGATAAAGAGGAGATTGCTAATCGGACACATAAACGTACAGTTTCATACATTCGGTTCGGTTAATTTATCAAGAGGTTTCATTTGATTTTATTAATTGTTATGTTGCCCAGGATTGGAACAATCAGGAATCGATGTTGCAAATCTTCGTGTACTTCCTCGCTTTTGTATCCATCACTTTTAACATATACATATTTTGCTACATCGGCGAGCGGCTCGTAGATCACTGTCAAAAAATAGGTACCAAGTGTTACATGATCGAGTGGTACCGATTACCACAGAATAAAGCGCGCAATTTGATATTTCCGATCATCATGTCGAATTATCCGGTCGAACTCACCGCCGGACGAATGCTGAAGATAACTATGAGCAGTTTTTCTAACGTGAGTAATCGAAGATGCACATCAGTTTGATTTATCGAAATTGTTTTTGTCTTTTTTTAATTTTGAATACAGCAAAGGTGACGATATTTTACGCTGTAGATTTTAAAAACGTCGATGGCGTACTTCAACTTGCTTCGTGAAGTTTTTACGCGGGACATTATGTAAGCACGCAACAACGGCAGAAACTTTTTGCGAAAGTAATTAAGAATAAGTAGTATAAGAGAGATTTGTTCGTAAAAATGTTTGTAAATATTTTTAAGAATTTATGCGAGAATTTGCATTGAGAGAAACATGTGCTTGTCATATGGAAACTTCAAATAAAATCAAGGGGCACAAAGTTATGCGAAAAAGCGTTTTCGCGTTTAATGTGTTGTACAATTTTTGCGAGGAAAAATATCAGAAACTTTCAGAAAATTGTCATTGTGCGTAAACTCGAAGATTCTCTTTGGAAAAAAAAAAGTTTTCCTGCTGCTATCATGCGCAATCATTCCCTTTCTGTCTCTCACCCCTTTCTGATTTATTTCGAACGCAGCTGCTGTTTTCCCCGTGAACTTAAACCGAACCTTTTACAAAATGCAAATTGCGAGTTCGCGACTTTTATCCACGAAGACGAGTTGAGTTGCGAAGTTTGCGCATGTCCCGTGGCAGAAATCCGCGTGGTTCTTTCTGATTTCGCGATCGATTTGATGAAGAGATCGAGCGAACGACGACGTGCGCACATCGGCGAAGATGCTCGACCGTAATCGATCGCGAAGCGTGCTTCTGAACACACTCGCCGTTGTTGATGCAACAAAGCGTAACGAGTTGCACGCCTCGGACTTCTATTACGCCGTGCAGATCAGCGTTTGCTTGCTGAAACCGATCGGCGCTTGGCCGCTGACCGACGATGAGACCTCGCGACTCAAGATCGCTCGGCACAGAATGTCAATGTCGATCGCCACGTTTCTCCTGCTGTTCACCATCGTGCCGTGGATGCTCGACACATTCGTCACAGAGAAGATGAACGTCTTTCTGATACTGCGCGCGATATGTCCGCTGCTCTTCACGTCGACGATCTTCGCGAGATACGTTCTGCTGCTGTGGCATCAGGATAAGCTCAAGATCTGCATCGGTCGCGTGGCCGACGACTGGCGGAGCGTGTTACTCGCCGATGATCGCGAGATCATGCTGGAGAACGCCAGGATGGGCCGCACGTTCGGCATCGTTTCCGTGACCTTTATGTTCAGTTGCGGCATGCTGTTTTACACGCTGCCTTTAGTCACCCCGAAGATGATCAATGAGGACAACGTTACCGTAAGAGTGCACCCGTCGCCCTGCGAGCTTCTCGTGCTCGATTCCAAGGTAAGAATCTCCAATCTTTGCAGAATGTGATTCGATCTTTTCTTCATTTATTTATTCTTTATACTCGTAGATAATTATGTGTAAATTAGACGAAAGAATAAATGAATATGTGTCTGTGCATATAAATGCGTCTTTAATTAATTTAATTAAATTTTTATTGTGTTACGCATTATTGCACATTATTTTATCGTATACAGTCGAGTCCGGTGTACGAGATCGTGTACTTGTTACAACTTCTGGGTGGTTACACCGCCTACAGCGTATTTTGCGGCATTTGCAGCTTAATCGCGAACTTAGTTACGCACGTGAGCGGTCAGTGCAATGTGTTAGCGTCAGTTTTCGAGGAAACCGTGGACGGTGGCAAACGCAATGCCGGTTCCATCGAAGACCGGATCACTACCGCTGTAACACGACACTTGCGTTTATTAAAGTAAGAAGAATATCAATTAACGTCATTGCAAACAATATGTACTGCCGCGCAACCTGTGTTTTGACGATCTTTCAGATTGGTTTCTGTCGTGAGCAATCTGTTTGCCGAGATATGTCTTGTGAAATTTGTGAACGCGTCGTGCAACATATGCCTACTCGGTTATTACGTCATAATCGTATGTTTGATAAACAATAGAAAGTTTTCAGAAATTTCAAGAGAGATTACAAACGATTCGGCAAACTGTGTCTCTTGTTTTAGGACGTGTACAATAACGAATCGTTCGTACAGATCTCCATGTATGCCATCGGACTCGTGTCGGTCATTTTCAACGTGTTCATGTTCTGCTACATCGGCGATCTGTTGAAAGAGCGCTGTCAGGAAGTGGGAACCGCTTGCTACTCGATCGAATGGTATCGCATGCCGCCGAAAATAGCGATCAAACTGATGATGCCGATCACGATGTCCCGATACCCCGTGGCGCTCACCGCCGGCAAACTAATGACGATGTCCATAACTACGTTCTCTGACGTGAGTAATGTCGCTTAAAAAACGCGAAATTCAGACTCTGTGCCGAATTTTCTATATACAGACTAATTAATTTATAAATAGAATTGTAGCTAATCTCTTGACGTTAAGAAATAATTAAGCAATAAACAAATAAACAATATTGCTATAAAAATTGAACGATTTAATTTGTTCTTGTCTTGAAGTATCGTTTTAGTTGTGCGTATTGAACCCAGCAAATGTTGTAGATCTTAAAGACATCAATGGCGTATTTCAATTTGCTCCGTGAATTTTCCCTGCGAGATGCGGCGTGAGAAGACCTTCCGAAAACTGGTATTCCCTACGTAAATATGTTATTTACGATAGAATATATATATATATAATTTAAAAAAAAAAAAAAAAGAAAATGTAACTAAGAGTAAGCAAATTGTAAGATCAAAGCAATTACAGTATTAATATATAGAGAAAATAATTCTGCTGTTGACGGATGATAGGCAAGCACTTCAGAGAGAACTTACTAATAAAACTCAAGATCAAAATGTGAGGTTTGATGAAATCGAAGCGAAGCTTTTCTTATTCCCTTTAGACAGAAGAATATTGTATGCAGCAATTCTCGAGTTACAAACTCAAAGTTTCCGAGCCTTTAGTCACAGCCGTAACAAATTCTCCGACTAAAAATCAGAGACGGAAAGTTCATCGACCTCTCTTTAAGAACATTCGCCAATAAGTAAGTTGACCATTTAATAAAAATAACAAGCCATAGATCCTCACGGAAATTTGTGACGCTTAGGCGGCCGTGACATGTTTCAATTTTTTTTAGTCGATCGGTTGTCAAGTTTGTCACGTTTATTTTTCACTCCCCAACTATCTGCAAAACGTAAATAAGATGTCGTACAAGATGTATGTACACTTGTTTAATTACACACTGTATTACATTTAATACATTACCTCACTTCACTCGCGTTGTTCACAATGTTGTTACCATTGCGTGTAGGAACAATCTCGTTGCTACACGCAACGCGAGTTTGTGCGCGAACGAAAACAAATCGAAGCGCGCAATCTATACCACGTAATCCCAATATGTTATTCAGCGGTCAATGTCCTGATCGCAACAATCGCGAGTTTGGATACGAAAAGAAACAAAGTTGAAGTCAATCATATTCGTGAGATTGCACGATTCAGAAAAAAAAAAACAACACGCGAACAGAAATAATTTCCATGAAAAGCGATCCCGACCCTCGGCAACTAAGTTGGCTTCGCGAACTTTGCTTTGTCGTCGAACCCTCTCTTCTTCTCGCGCGATTTAAATCTTTAAAACGCGCAAGCGCAAGAACGACAGATCTACACGATCGGCTGGTCTCCTTTCGCGACGATCAGTCGTGATCTAGTTTGCATGTTATAAATTTCACATGCAAAATGAACCGGACTATGTTGCTGCGCAACGAGCATTATCGGGACGATGTCACGTACATCACGCAATTAACGCGTAATGTTCTGAGCTTGCTCGGAGTCTGGCCGTTTTTTAAAAGAGAAAGCACCGGCAAAAGAATCCGGCAGTTTCTGCTGATCGTGGTTTCGTACGCTCTTCTCTATGGCGTTCTGATCCCGGGACTTCTCTTCTGGGTGATCGAGAGGCGAACGCGAGTTCGAGTTCAAACGATCCCGCTGATACTCTACGGCTTCATGGCCACGGGCAAATACGGCAACTTGATATTCCGTCAGAAAGATATCAGAAGCTGCTTGAGGCACATCGAGGAAGATTGGAGAATAGTCGGCGACATCGAGTCGCGGGACATGATGATAGAATGCGCCAAGACCGGTAGACGTCTCGTTGCGCTTTGCGCGACCTTTATGTACGGCAGCGGTCTGTCATTCCGCTCGATTCTACCGTTCTCCAAAGGAAAGATAGTCACTCCGCAGAACATCACGATCAAACCTCTGCCTTGTCCGGCTTATTTCTTCTCATTCGACATACAAACCAGTCCCGCTTACGAATTGGTGTTCCTGATTCAGTTCTTGTCCGGCATAGTCACTTACTCGATAACGATTGGTATATGCGGCCTCGCGGCCGTTTTCGTGATGCACGCCTGCGGTCAGTTGAAGATCTTGGTTGATCTGATGGAAAACCTCGTGGAAGAACAGTGGGAAAACGAGAAACACGAGGTGGATAAGAAACTGGCCAGAATGGTCGAGCACCAAATAAGAATACGAAGGTAATCGATTCGATTTTTTTTACATTTTTACACACCGCGATCGCTTTCGCTGCCGATAAGTTGGTTTGTGTGACGCATTCCCGTCGACGTTTCAGTTTTTTACAATTGGTCGAAGATACCCTGCAACAAGCGTGCTTGATAGAATTCTTGGGGTGCACGATAATTGTCTGTCTTCTGGGGTATTGTATAATAATGGTTGGTGATATTGAATTCGTAATATTAAATGTGTATGTTTTTTGCAATCACTTACACATATCGGTTAAAGAATTGCATTTGCATTTGCAGGAATGGGAGAACAGCAATCCGATAGCTATGTGCTCGTACTTTATAACAATTACATCACTGATGATCAACATGTTTATGTTCTGTTACACCGGTGAACAACTCACTGTCGAGGTATATTTGTTCGTGTCATCAAAAACTAAAGTTTTTTTTTACAGATGTGTCGTCGTATGATATTAATATCTGTTGATGTTTGTAAAACACATTATTGTTGGAACAAACTGCTAAAATTTTACTAAGTAATATTAACTAATATCAGCTTGCTTTTATTAAATAAAATTAAATATATTTTATTTTTACAATATTTTATTTATGTGATTTTAATTTTGAAAGTAATTTCTCCGCCACACACATTATCTATGTATTATAGTTTACTAAGAAAATTGCAAAAAAAAAATAAACATTAATAACAGGCGGAGAGAGTGGCTACTACATCGTGCGAACTCGATTGGTATCGTCTTCCGGATAAGAAAGCGCGCGGAATTGTACTCGTGATGATCATGTCAAACTTACCCACAAAGATCACCGCCGGGAAAATTATGGATTTGTCGTTCAAGACGTATGGTGATGTAAGAAACACATTTCGAACGAGCACATTCAAACTTGTCTAGAATTCTGCAACAAAAGTTTGCTACGATGTAAAAACTTGTAGTGTAAAATTTACTTACGCTATAATTATTTGCTCATAATTTGATCATAATTTGCTCGAAGCCTCGTTAAAATGATCATCGATTTGAAGTAAAAAGAATCATATTGACAAATATTATTGCAGAAAATTGTGTTTCAGATCGTCAAGACAGCGGTGACATATTTTAATATGCTTCTGAAGGTAACGGATTAAGACGCAGATCAATTTTCTGCAGAACACTATTTCCGCTTTATATGAATATTTCTGTTACATATGCATCGTAAAACAGTGAAATAATATTGTGCATCATTTGTGATATATGTGTACGATATACATAGATGTATCCGATCTTATATAAAAATTTGCATGGTGTGTATGTACATAATATCTGAACATATTATATTCTCGATATGTCAAAAATATATTTCCCTTGTATAAAGAAAAACGCGAACATGTAAAGTTTTTTTCTCTCGCAGCAACAAAATTGAAGGACAATAATTGTATTAAATGTCCGTAGACAACACACACACACACACACACACACACACACACACACACACACACATTCTATGTCTATTCTTGTTGACTTTCACATGTGAGTGTAGCACGCGAATAGATCCACGTATATTGTAGAATGTAAGTTAGACTATTATTGGTCAATGTTCGAAAGAAGAAATTGCAGGTTTTACCGAGAGAAACAAAGTTGCGACTCTAACCGTATCTCTCTAGTTTCGCTTGAAAAAGACACGTGGACAAACAAAACTATTGGCTTCTACTGGGAAACGATGCTGTTCCCCTCAGTAAGCAACTTGACTCGGGAACTTTGTTGCATTCGAAACCTTTTCCACACGCAACATTTGAATCTTTAAAACGCGCAAGCGCGATCAGACAACAAGTTTATTTTATTGAATGTTTATCTCAGTTGTGATTTAGCTGACGTTCAGATTTCATCACTGTTCGCAGTATTTTCGCTGCACGCGTATCTATAGTCATCATCGCTTTCATTCTCCGCGAGAACAGATGTCGCTTAACAAACATTATCAGGACGATATCATGTACATCACGTACTTGACACGCAACATTTTACAAGTGCTCGGAGTATGGCCGTCCTTCGGTGAGAGATCAATTGGCGAGAAAGTGTGCAAGATTCTGTTGATTTTAATTTCGTATGCTCTTCTTTACTGCGTCCTAATTCCCGGCACTCTCTTCTGGCTGTTCGAGAAGAGAACGCGCGTCAAAATTCAGACGACGCCTCTGCTCGTTTTCGGTTTTATGGCCATTGGCAAATATGTTAACTTAGTGTTGCGCGAGGATCAGGTCAAGAACTGCCTGAAGCACATTGAGGAGGACTGGAGAAATGTCAGAAGCGCGAACTCGCGAGATACGATGATGCAATACGCGAGAACCGGAAGACGCTTGATCACGCTTTGCGCAACTTTCATGTACAGCAGCGGGCTCTCCTTCCGATCGATCTTGCCGTTCGTCAAAGGAAAAATCGTCACGGCGCAGAACATCACGATCAAGCCCTTACCGTGTCCGGGATATTTTTTTTCCATCAACGCGCAAGTCAGTCCCATTTACGAGATGATTTTTGCGTTGCAGTTTGTATCGGGTTTGGTCACCTTCTCGATTACGACGGGCGTGTGCGGCCTCATGGTTGTTTTCGTGATGCACGCTTGCGGACAATTACGAATTCTGATGAGTCTGATGAGAAATTTTGTTGATGAACAGTGGCAGGAAAGACAGAACTTGAACAGAAAGCTAGCCGAGATGGTGGAACATCAGATAAGAATACGAAAGTATGTTTGCGATAACTTGTGGGATTTTGATTATATACATATTTTTATTGTAAATTTGTAGAACAATTATTTGACCAATAAACAATTATAATTTTGTATTCCAAATACGTATATATCTAACAGTCTGTTCTGTGTTATATTTTGAAAAATCAGAAGTTGTATCGATGTCAACAATCATACATATATTTCAGTTTTTTGCGACTAGTGGAACATACTTTGCAACAAATATGTTTGATAGAATTGATGGGGTGTACAACGATCGTCTGCATTTTAGGATATTGCATAATAGTGGTTTGTAATTTTATTTTAATAATATAACCCATATAATACAGAACATTTTCTTTCAGTGTGTAATAAACAATCGAGAAGTGTATGTTAGATACGTCACGTGATAATTTTACATTTTAAAGCAAGTTTGCACAATTAATGACGTACGCATGTAAACGTAACAATACGGTTTTTGAAAAGTTCATCTGTTTATAGGAATCGGAAAACAGCAATGCAATAGCCATATGCAGTTATTTTATGTCGCTTACATCTATGATGATAAATATGTTCATGTTCTGTTACACCGGTGAACAGCTTACCATTCAGGTATCGCACTCTGGCAGATACGTACTATGATGTGACAATATTGTTTTCTCTCTTTTGTTATTTTGTTCCCTTTTGTTATCTTTTTAATTTGTTTATCCGTTTGGGCGAGAATCACAAAATAGTTATTGTCCCAAACAGATGGAACATAATAAATATTTTACACGATTATTGAAGCACGAGAAGCGATTGATAAGTATTCAAAGCGACGCATAGCAACAATAGTGTCACATTGCTGTTGTTACTGAGTTTTATGTTTCAGAAGAACAATTGTCAAATGCTGGCTCTTTATCGCAAAAGTAGACGCTCTCAGTGATTTTTTTGACAATGCATCAGCTCACACTTCAACTGTTGCCGCAATTTACGAGTTGGGATTTTGCGTGCTGTTGCCTCTTATTTGCCAGATATGATTATCCGGCGTGATAATTCCATTTATTTCTGAATCTGAAAAACTGGATCGATAAAAAGAAATTTTTCAAAGCAACAATGAAGTCATCTATTGTCGCAAATAACTATATTTTGGCGAGCTGTCGCACAAACAAAAACCTACGTGCGATAATGAGCCAGCGTTTGACATTTGTTCTTCTAAAGGATGAAACTTGTCTACTACAACAACAAAGAGTGCGAAACTACTGTCGCTATCTGTGCAGCGTAGGGTATTTATTCCACGTACTGCTGAAATATTTGATATATTGCGATGTGTGAGTTTGTATGATAATATTTAACAGGCGGAGAAAGTAGCTAGTACATCGTGCGAGCTTGAATGGTATCGTCTTCCGGATAAGAAAGCGCGCGGAATTGTGCTGGTGATGATCATGTCGAACTTACCCACTAAAGTCACCGCCGGAAAAATCATGAACTTGTCGTACAAAACATACGGTGATGTAAGAACTTATTATATGTACTTACGAACGCTCTCACATGCACACTTTTTCAAAAATTTGCACCAATTTTACAATTTTTTTGTAAAATAATTTTTTGTCTTTTTAATAAATATTTATTATCATAATATAAATAGACAAACGGGAATAATTTATAATACTGCAAATTATATAATACTGTAGAATACTTTGATAACACAGATTTTATACATTTGTGTCAGTTGTGATTGGTGGCTTTTTATTACTATTTATTTTACAATAATAAGCAAATTATTAAAAAAGTTTAAAGACAATTATTTAATTGTCGGCCGTTATGTTTTAGGTTGTTAAGACAGCTGTGACATATTTTAATATGCTTCGAAATGTAACTGAATAAATTCTTCTATTCTAATCAAAACTAAAACCGGACACAATGTTGGTATTATAACATGTTAATGTATATATATCACTATATTAAAAAAATAAAAATAAAAATCTACATATATCAAAATATAAAAGAATTATTCGCGAGTTTTACATAAACAATCATATATGTACAAGTTTCCTCATACAATTTTTTTCTCACTCGTTATTTAGAAAGAATTATGTTATTTCAGTTATCTACTTCACAAAATAAATTATATTGACATCTTCTAGATAATTAAACACATCGTTATTATTATTACGTTTTTTGTTGTTTTTTTTTAATATTAGGTTTTTTGCCGTCTATATATATTGGTATATCTCACAACATCTGATAACGTTACTAATGTAGTATGAAATTAAATTTAAAAATTATATATTAATGATACAACGTATGATATTGTTCTGTCAAGTGAATGATGAAGTTATTCATAGATTCTATGATGTATGTAAAATACATAAACGAGATTGTTCGCACAGAACAGAATTATTAATAATTAGAAATCCATAACATACTTTTGCTGAATATATTTACATAAACATTATAGTTTCTCAAAAATTATAACGCGTCTATCTATCGCGCTATTAGTTTTCATTTGTTTATATCATAGATAATTAACAAAGATACTAAATTATAATATATTCTTATTATTATAGATATTTTAAACAAGAATTTTAGAAATAAAAATAAAAAAACTGATATCACCGCAACAGAAAAGATCACTTATAAAAAGTGTACGTTTAACTTTTATAATTCTGAATGGTTGTAAATGATTTCTCTAAGTTTATAACTGTCAGTATACAAGACTTCTTTATTATCTTCAATCGTTTCTTTTTTCTCAGTAACAATTCAATTTGTATTATGTATTGATCTTATGATTGCATTGAATTAAAGGAAAATAGAGCAGTAAATAACTATAATTCACATTTCTAATCTTCATAATGACATTCCTACGTAATTATTATACACAAACACAAGTAAACTTGTTCTCCTATGCCAAAGAGTATAGAAACAACTTTCAGAAAGTTTTCTTGATTCATACCACAATCAACTGCGCATAAAAGTTTTCTATCTCGAGGTTTTTATACCTCTCACGCAATATAAAAATCTTCGTCATGTGCATGCGCAGTTTGAGTTTATATCCTTCTCGACGACAGTGTTTCATTCTCAATTCAACATTCGTCATGAACGTAACAAACCCTGACGTAACAAAGACACAAAATCGTAAAGTAGACTTCGAAAAAATAAACTATGTTTCGTATACACTAATGTACGCGCGAATAGCTTTGCTTCTTATGGGTGTATCTCCGATCATCAAATACAGCACCAAGTTAATGAAATTTTGCAAAATATTTATTAATGTCTTTATTTATTTTATGATTGGATTTGTCT